>CAUYQV010135264.1:0-10196 GCA_963574575.1 Galagoides demidoff
CAAAGAATAATCAGACTTACCAAAGCAAGGAAAAAGGTGAAACCAAGTTTTCAGGAAGAGAAAGGTAGGTTTACAGAGTAAGAGCAAGATATAAGTTTACTGAACAAGATATGTTTGTCATAGAAAACTAAGGGGGTCTACGTTGTTGTGCAAGAAAATAATCTGGTGTGGGTCTAGAGTTCTGTTTTACACTATCTGGGTCATGACCTCCTTGTAATTCAGATGTTACTATGAAACAACTTTGACAGACAGTTAATGGCTAATGGTAATTAGTTTTTGTTTTTTTGTTTTTTTTTTTAAGACAGAGCCTCAAGCTATCCCCCTGGGTAGAGTGCCATAGCATCACAGCTCATAGCAACCTCTAACTCCTAGGCTCAAGCGAGTCTCCCGCATCTGCCTCCCAAGTAGCTGGGACCACAGGTGCCCGCAACAATGCCCGGCTATTTTTTGGTTGCAGCCATCATTGTTGTTTGGTGGGCCCGGGCTGGGGATTCGAACCCGCCACCTTAGGTGTACGTGGCTGGTGCCTTAGCCGAGCCATGGTAATTAGTCTTAAATTACTTTCCAAATCCTATTGTAACTCATTTGCCTGGCCTCAAGGCATTCCTCCTTCCCCAGATGATGAGTTACTCTGGATAGGTGGGAAAGTGCTAAGAAGGGGCTGCCCTTGTCCTTCCTCCCAGGAGGGGTAATTGCTCCAGGGGGCCACAAGGCAGAGCCCTCATTTCATTCTTTTTCCCTAGGACAGCCAGAACTCTGACTGAGCTACCTGACAGTTCTACTGTATATGTAGACAGGAATACAAATCTGTGCAAAAGCTGAAGTACTGTTGGAGATTTTCATCAATTGGGGATATTT
This sequence comes from Galagoides demidoff, assembly GCA_963574575.1. NCBI lineage: Eukaryota > Metazoa > Chordata > Mammalia > Primates > Galagidae > Galagoides > Galagoides demidoff. The sequence goes on from CAUYQV010135264.1 coordinate 859, forward strand.
TCTAAATGAGGTCTAAGGTTATCTATTTTGATACCATCCAGACTGGGAAAGAACCTAAGTAAAAAGTGTACAATGTGTTTTCATAGTTTAAAAACATTGCTTTGTATTTAAAGGACTCTTAAAGCTAGGTATTATCTATCTATGCTAAGGCTGTAAATAACAATACTAATGTTCTCATCATGCAAACTTTAGGATTAAAACCAATATTTATGGACATTTGCAAGTGGTTTCCAAACAATTTATTCACTTTTACCCTCAGCACAAACCAGACCATGCTTTGTATCAGCTCAAAGAAGCCAGAATAGTTGTTAGCCCTGTTCCTTCTTATTTGCCCTCAGCTCAGGATTGGGATTGGATAGAACCCAATCATTTACATGTGGCTCTGTCTCCCCCAGCCATTCCTTCTTCCTAGCAACTGTTCATTATGCTAAACAGAATGACCTGTACTCCACATTTCTCTTCCCCTCCAACAAACAGTATAGTAATATCTGATATGCCTTGAGATGCTGGGTAATCACTTATGATTCTCCCCATGTACACGGTTTTGCTAAATAATCATTTCTTTTCTTAATCAGCCTTAATTATTGAGTTGATCTCTCGGTAAACTTTTTTGGGGGAAGAGCAAGTTTTCCCTCACCCTTACAATATGATGATAATCACTGAATCCCACTGGTGCAGAAGTTAAGTCTTTGGAAAACATTTGTGGTTTAATTTCCTGCTTTAGTGTCAGGAAGCTATCTATATCTGTGACAAATTTTAAATTAAAATAATTATTCTGGGTAGATTTTCATTCTCCTTAGTGTGCAAAGTTTAAAGATGTAGACATTGATTCATTTGTTCCCCCAGGTAGACTTAATGTTACATTCTTCTAACACAGTCTAACAAATTTGTATTGCATGCCCAATATTAGGGGTTTTATTAGACACTGGGGTGGTTTAATGATGAGTAAGAATAAGAATAATAGCTAACATTTATAGAGCATTTACTATATGCCAGTCACTATTCTAAGTACTTTGCTTGGATTAATTGATTCAGTCCTCAGAAAGGAAAGGACTTTTTTTTTTTCTTTTCTTATTACCTCTTTTAAATATAAGATTATCTTAAAATTCAATATTACTTACTACTCAAGTTAGTATGGCTATTCCCTGATCCTGGCCTGCATACCAGAATATACACCTTCACAAAGCACACTCTTACTGCTTTCAACATTGTATATCATTGTTATACGGGAATGATTTTTTTTTTTTTTTTGAGAGAAAGAGAGTCTTACTGTGTTGCCCTTGGTGGAGTGCTGTGGTGTCACAGCTCACAGCAACCTCATGCTCTTGGGCTTAAGCAACTCTCTTGCCTCAGCCTCCAAGGCAGCTGGGACTACAGGCACCTTAATGCTTTCAAGGTTATCCAAGTTTAATGATCTTAAAATTGGTTCTAAATTGATAGTTTTAGTTTAAAATGTTGATATTATTATCCTTATTAATCAAGCTAGTTTTGTTAAGGAGATCAAGACCCGAAGAGGAAGATGAGAATAATATCAGGTAGTTAACACTTAATATGCTCCATTCACAGTTCTGCATTCTTTTCATATACTAAATCAGTCTTCACTAAATAATACATTTGAGCCTCAAAGAAACTATATGAAGTAATACTGTCATTGTCATCTCCAGTTTAGAGATGATGAACCTGGGACTGCAGACATGTAAATTGTCCAAGGTCACATAGCAAGGAAGGTTATACTGAGCATATTGGTGAACTCAGATAGTCTGGCTCCAAGATGAATTGCTTAAGAGATCTATTTAAATGCAAACCAGTAATGAGAAGGTAGAGTGATAAGGCAGAAAGATAAGAGATGTCCCTAGTGTTCCACATAACTTTGTTTGAATCTCATTTAGGAGCTTTCAAGCTGTGAAGTACCTAGCAAGTTAATTAAGCATGACAAACCTCAATGTCCTCATCTGTATAGGAGTGGTAAATCAGCATTAGAGTGAAAATTAGAAATCACATCTGATGTCTACCATCTGACATAAATTGGGATAGATCCAGGATCTAGTGCTATTTTTACTAGAAAATTTGTTTTTGGATACCTAAGAATATTTGGTATATTATTTTTGTATTTCTCTTAGCCTTCGCTTATATTAAAGATCTATTGGCTGGAAAGGAGAAGAAAAATTTGACTACCTGAAGAAATATACCAGATAGATAAATAATTTCATTTATTTTTATTATGAAAAATAATAAACCTGAAGGGGCAAAAATGATTACTTGGAGCAGAAGTGTTTGCATTGACATCACATACATTGTAATACATTTACATGGCATGTTATATAGGCTCGGCAAATGCTGGCTCACACTTGTAATCCTAACACTCTGGGAGGCTAAGGTGGGTGGATTGCTTGAGCTCAGGAGTTTGAGACCAGCCTGAGCAAGAGTGAGACCTTGTCTCTAAAAAATAGCCAGGCATTGTGGCAGGCACTTGTAGTCCCAGCTACTTGATATATTTTTAGGTTTGGGTCAGTGTGTTTTGTATGTGTCTATTGATCCCACTGATTCTAAGGTGGCTTTTAAGTCTTTTCTATCTCTGTTTAGTTTCTATTTGGAGGATCTGTCCAGTTCTATCAGAGGGGTGTTAAAGTTCTTGGCTATTAGGTGTTATCAAATTGCTCAAACCCATTAAGATCTGTTTCATAAATCTGGGAGCTTTTAAGTTGAGTGCACAAATATTTAAAATTGAAATGTCTTCTTGTTGTATTATTACTTTGATTAGTATAAAGTGTCCATCTTTGCTTTCTTAACTTTAGTTGCTTTAAATCTGCTTGTATCTGAGAATAAGATTACAACCTCTCCTTTCTTTTGCTTTCCATTTGCTTGAAATACTATTTTCCATCCTTTAATGCAGACATAATGGGGACTGAAGACTCCATTCTTGGCAAGGGTAAACATACCAGAAAAAGGGAAAAACAGAGAAATCAGTTAGGCAAGGTGGAAAAATAGGTCAGCTAAATCAGCCACTAAATTCCTTATCTAAACAAGTTTCCTGCTTTTCCTAGAAGCCTGGCCTTTAGGGGATACAGCTTGCAAACATCCTTGCTGTGTCTGTGAATACTCTGAAGGAACAATGGCCACAGAGGAAGCTGTATGCAGGCCTAGAAAGAAATACTAACTAGGCCATTTCCTGCCTATTAAATAGTCAAAGCAAGTAGCCATTGTGGGGATTTGTATTTGGCCCAGACGGAGATCAAGGGAACAGCTCGAGCCCTGAAATATGGGTAGGAGAGCTTATATCCCTTATCACAGAAGAAGATGCCTCTGTGGTGGAGGAAAGTACATCTTTCCTACCAATTCTTCAGAGGAGATTGATGCTGGCAGTGTTTTACTGCACGGTAAACTAGAGGAATTAAATGTCCCCTCAGGAATATGTGTGTGTGACAACAGACAGGAGGTGCCCCACACAAGTCTCAGGTTTTGAATTTCTTAAGACTGCTCAGACTCAAGGTCTTTTCTGGTTCCATATAAAGTGAAGTATTAATTTCTCAAGATCTTTAAAATATGACAGTGGGACTTTAATGGGGGATTGCATTAAAATTGTATATTGCTTTGGGTAATATCGTGTCCTGTCCTATTATAAAAAATATCGTGTCCTGTCCTATTATAAAAGTTATGTTGGGGACACTGAGAGCAGCATCCACTAAAACCTGTGCACACTGGAGGTATCAACTGAAGAAATATAGAGTTAGAAGCTATGATAAAGAAAGACACGAGACATAGAGTAGAATTAAAAGTGGGAGCTCAGGAGTCCATTACCCAAGGTGGGATTCCAGCAATGGCTTAGAGTGTTTGCTCCACACTGATTTTATTGAAATCCATTTGCCCAGAGGGTAAGATGAGGGAGGGAACAAACCTGTCAGCAGTTTCTTGGATTGATCATATCAGCTTCTATTGGTACTATTATTAACCTTAAGGGTGGCCTTCAGTAATCCGAAATCTAAGCCTTGTATTGGGAGAGACTCCTGCTTGAGGTCACACACACAGACATTTCTAGGGAGGTGTTAAGCTCCACTAGTTCTCTGTGGAGTAAAATGCCATCAACATTAATCTCCTCTGAGGGATCCATGGGAGGGAGGCATTTTCCTCTCATCACCACCACACAGGATTTTCCTCTGTGATAAAGGATGTAAGCTCCTTTGCCCATATTTCAGAGCTCGAGCTTCTCCCTTGGTCCCTGCCCCAGGCAAATGCAATGTATCTGCTTTGCTTGTTGAATGGGGAGGTAATGCCCAGAAGATGTGTCTTTCCTTAGGACTTGTCATAGCCTCTTCTATGACCATGATTCTCCTCAGAGTGCTCACAGACTCAACAGGGTGTTTGTAACCTGTATCCCCAACAGGCTAGAATTTCAGTAAAGGCAAGGAACTTGGTAGCAATGGCTAGTTTAAAGATAAACTAGATGACTTTTCTTTGTTCCAACTCATTCATCTTACTTTTTAGTTTTCCTCTTTTTCTAGGGGTGCTTTCCTTTGCCAAGAATGGGGTCTTTAGTCCCCATTCTCCCCGCAGGCTATCTGTTCCTTCTGGGCCCTCTGATGTGGTCAGTTGTTCTTATCTACAAGGTAAAAAGACTTGTTATCACAGATTAAGGTTATTCCTCCTAGGAATTATTCCATGTATTACTGTATTTTTGTTTATTGGCATCCATGAATCTAAGAATAACACCTTTATCCAAATGATGTAGCAATATGATGGGTCCCCATATACTAATGGATTGACATGTAAGACATTGGCTAGCCAAGGACAAGAATTTCCTTGGATATTCTGATATAGCACTTGATGTAACCTTAAAAGTTGGCACCTTCTCACCTATTTATTGAGAAAAATGCCTGAACAGGAAGAATATTGAAGAACATATACTGTTCAAGTAAAATATATAATAGAGTCATAGTAATCAACATAGCATAGAATTGGCAAAAGACTAAACAAAGAGATTAATGAAAAATAATAGAGGTTAAAAGGTGTTTATGTGTGTATATGAACCCTTGATTTATGACAAAGATAAAATTACAGACCAGTGGGGAAAAGAATGATCTTTTTAGTAATAGGTACTAGGTTAATAGGCTTTCCATAGGGAAAAATGAATCTTGATCCCTTGCATATACACAAGTCATTTAGAGACTGAACATGAAAGGTTAGAAACAATAAAGCTTCTAGATGGTAGCACAGAAGAATATGTTCATAACTTTGAGGTATACAAACATTTCTTATGTAGGACATAAAAAAGAACTAAAAAAGAAAATGATTCATAAACTGAATTATTTTTTCTCTTTTTAATTTTCTTTTTTTATTAAGTCATGTACACATAGATCATGAATACATTTATGTATATGTGGGATACATCCAACCATCAGCATAGCTTTCACGTCATTTACTTGATTATTGTGTTATGATATTTATGTTCTACACTTGACAGATTTGACTTGTACCCTTGCAATATGCTCCATAGGTATGCTAGCCATTTACCCTCCCTCTATCAAACCTCCACCCCTCCCTTCCCACTCCACTTCTCTCCTTCATCTTGGACTTTAGTTGTGTTCTATCTTTCATAAAAAGTATGAGTAAATATAAGTTGATTTCATAGAAGTACTAAGTGCATTAGATACTTTTCTCTCCATTCTTGAGATACTTTACTCAGGAGAATATGTTCCAGGTCCCTCCATGTAAACATAAAAGAGGTAAAGTCTTCATCTTTTCTAAGGCTGCATAGTATTCCATGGCATACATATATCACAACTTATTAATCCATTCATGGGTCGATGGGCACTTGGGCTTCTTCCATGACTTGGCTATTACAAATTGAGCTGCAGTGAATAATCTGGTGCAAATATCTTTTTTGCAAAGTGATTTTTGGTCTTTTGGATATACTCCTAGGAGAGGAATTACAAAATAAAATGGCAGGTCTCTGATCCCCAAACCAGGAAAAAACCCAACAAGAAAGGAAAATTATAGCATTACCCAATTCCTAAGAAATTCCATTCTTTCATAACACCGGGAGCTTCTATTTATAATGTCCCTACCTCTCTTCCCTCATGCATGGGGGAAAGTAACAGAAATATAACAAATATTAGATTATTGATATATCTTTTTGGTAAATCTGTTCTATCTAGTCTAATTTTAGATTCCTGAATGTCTTTTTTTTATCAAACAGGAATGAGCTAGCTTCTTTGCAATAAGGTTAATTAGCTTTATTTTTAACATGACTTGAATTAGTAGACTGGTATGTGCAATGTTTACATGACTACAGAGTGTGTTAACCTTCACTTTCCTCTCCTTAAAATTCATAGTATATTTCAATTTCTTTTCTTCTGTACACTATTTACATTAGTTCTCTAAGCATCACAGTGCTAATTTAATGTGATTTTATGGTATTTTCCAGGAATAAATTGAATGTGTAAAATAAGCAAATAGGTATTTTGATGAAAATGCAAAACACCTAAATGCAGGTAGAAGCATTTGTAATTTTTCTTTAGCCAGGAAAAAAGAAATCTTGTACAATAAATTATTTCCATTATTTTCCTTATCTATATGACATTTAAGAAGTCCATCTCAGAATAAGCATGAAAGTCAGTGTCAGAATAACTCAAAGACAGCCTTGAGAATTGGACATCCCCCTAAGAGGCTCTACCTTCACCATTTTTGCTGTGAATGTGATGATCATTGCATGAATAATGCAGTATTTGTTAGAAGAGAGAGAAAAATGCAAATCCAGTTGGGTTTAGTCTATATATCTTTTCTATCCAAATTAAAGAAGGTACCTACTGACTATGAATGGTAAGACTGTGGGAAAGCCAAGTATATGTCATCATTTAACATCATACCAGCCTTTAACTACTCAGGAGATGATTAAATATTTGTCTAAGGATTTCATAATAGCTTTCCGCTTTTGCTTTTGTAAGCAATGCTTACAGAATTGTTTTACCTATTAGAAGACAGGCTGACAGACAGACGAAGAGAAGTTTTACAGCTTAGCTGCTTCACTTCAGTGAGTTTTGTAGGCAGATTTCTAAATTTCTTAAAGACTAAATTAAAGACTGGGAGTACTTAAAGGATTACTTGGGAGCTGAGTTAATCACTTTATTCCTGTCACACATCAGTAGGTAGCGCAGAAGGTCAGCTTTACTAAATTAAGGGGCTTGTTTATTTGAGAATCTTGATTTCCTAAAACTCCTTTGATAATCTGATAATTTACTGAAAACGTGTGAAACTAATTGCATTTTACGTTCCAATGTTCATTTCTACTCACTTTTAGTGGCACTCATTTAAAAGCCATATAGACCCTTAAATTATGTCTTTTTCTTTTGTTTTTGCACCAGTTTTCAAAATTAAGTGATAACTTCCAGACCATACTTTACATAACACATATAGTCATGGCAAATATTCACTATCCGTCAATCTATTCCTTCAATAGCTATCCAGTGAGTGTGTCTCATGAGTACATAAGAGCAAATAAGGCAGACACAACTCCTACAGCTGAGCATTTATGTTCTAGTGGTGAAGACAATCAAATTAAAGACTGCAATCTTAGTAGGGAAGGATTGTGGTGAGTGATTACTGACCACAACCAGACCACATGGGGGACAGAGTAGAGTCTATGCTTTTCCTTCAAATCCTATGATTCTCTTTCAGGTTGTGGATTCTAATGGTTTAATAATTGGAAAAAGAATGAGAATTCTAACACTGAAAAAAAAGTTAGTATCAATAATATACTTTTAAAAATAAAGCATTTAAAGCTAGTTTTATTTTTAATAAAAAATCTTTAAAATGGGAACAACAGAAAGTAAAGTCCAGAGGGAAGACACAGCTGTGATTTTATCAACAATTTGTACCTAGCTGAGTTCCTGACATATGTTAAGAACTAATTAATATTTTTGAAAGGAACAATTAATTGAATAAAACCATTTTTGGGCGTACTGAGTTTTTCTATTTCTGTGTCTCAGTTCTACGGTGTTTTGTGAAATGTAACTTGTCTACATTATTATTGTGGTTGTTACAGAAGGTGGCCAGGTCTTGAAGACCTAATGTGACATTTAAAATTTTACTCTATTATCAAAAGGTGTGCTTTGAAATATGAGCAAAGGAAGCTATGAAGGGCAGAGCGGAGGGTATGAATCCTCACTTGTCTGACACTGATGAAATCCATTGTCTTCTTATGACATAAAGTTCCTTCAACTAAGGCAATGACTGAATTCTACTTATCCATATTTTATTTTGCAACACAGTGAAAATAAACCCGCTTAACAGTCGTGGTTGTCTCCATATAAGCTCACTGAAAATGTTACTTCACTCAGAAGTTAGAAATGACAAATACCTCTCACAAGTCATTTCCCAGCTAGAAGACATAATACTTCGTCTAAATACCAAGGATTCTCTTCTCACAGAGCAGGCTTGGATGTCCAGATACAGCACTATATCTTATTTTGCAGAAAATAACCTTTCAAGAGAGAATAAATGCTCCTCAATGATGATATGAACTCTCTCACAAATAAATTCGCCCCTCATTTGTCAAGCGTAAATTAATATTGGGAGATGTGCTGTGCTTTCCAGAGGGACTGAAAGTCATGCCTTTGAGCCAACCTTGTTCTCTCCTGATACATTCCTAAGGTATCAGACATATATTAAAATAAAAACGCACCTAAGAACTTTCATTTATGTTAGATATTTGGGATACTTCTCTTAACAGTAAATAATCTATAGGACTGGAGCTTTCTATTGAGTAGCTTAGAAATAGTTGGGGACATAAAACCTAAGCCTCAGTCAGAGTATGTAATTAAATATTTGGTTTTACTACAATTACAACAGGCACACAGAGAGTATGTTTACTAAAAATGAAAGAAAGAAACAAAGCACAAGCTGTACAGAGGAGGTTGTATTTTCTACAGCTTGTAGTCCATCTTTGTTTAGAAAAATTGAAATTCCAAAAGGTTGGTTTATAACCTTCTAACTCTGTAAAATTAAAATTTCATTCTTTCATACATTCATAGGTACTATAAAAACATATAAAAACATTCGTTATCCTAGATGCAGAATATATTTTACAGAATAAAAAACTCTACAAAGAATTGGCAATGGTCAAATAACAAGTCAAAACAACAAAAACACTGTATGTACCTACCTAGAAATCCTCTCCTTCCCTATTCTCTCTCTCCATTTGCAAATAGATACACATGTGTCTAAGCCTGTGCAACACATGCATGTTTGCAAATATTTTCAAATTACGGAACAGAACCTAAACAAATTAATAAGGAATAATGAGAAAAAGATATAGACAGACTTACCTAGAATGGTCAGGGAGC
>CAUYQV010135265.1:0-32354 GCA_963574575.1 Galagoides demidoff
TTGAGGTTTTTAGTAGATGTGCAGAGAAGAAGGATGTGGGTATAGGTGTTGGTACTGAGTCTGTTTTGGAAAGTCCCCACCTCGCTGGGGAGCTGGAAAGTCCCTGGTATGAAGCCAGCTTCGGGGCAGAGGAAGGGGGGTGCTGACAAGGTGAGAGAAGGGGAGCAAGGGGGAACTGGCAGGGGCTCTTCAGGGCAAGGTGGCTCACGCCTATAATCCCAGTACTTGGAAGGCCAAGGAGGGTGGACTGCCTGAGCTCATGAGTTCAAGACCAACCTGAGCAACAGCGAGACCCCCATCTCTAAAATATAGCCGGGCATTGTGGCAGGCACCTGTAATCCCAGCTACTGGGATTAGGCTGAGGCAAGAGGATCACTGGAACCCAAGAGTGTGAGGATGCTGTGAGCTAAGATGCCACAGCACTCTACTGGGCATGACCAAGTTAGACTCTGTCTTTAAAAAAAAATTAAAAATTTAAAAATTTAAAAACCCAGACGACTAAGTAACTGTCAGCACATGGCTTACAGAACACAGCAACGTTCAGACCACTTCATCCTCTAGCCTCCCCAATCTATTGATATCAAACAGTCTCTATGCAGGAGACTAGACAAATCCTCATATTTAAGAATAAAATCTAAAGAAACAGACCTTAGGGATTCTCCAGCAAACATAAGATCAACTATATACATTTTACAGTGAAGCCCAAGATTCTGAAACCCACCCAAATGTTCAGAGCTTCCAATACCTAATTCTGTCCCCCTTTCTTAATCCAGGCAACCAAAAATTACCAGACATCTGAGGAAACCATCTAACATGAAAGAAAAGTACCAAAACCAAACAACTAAATGTGGAGCATATTAAAGTAACATGAAGTAAACACAAATGATGCAAGAAGTTTTTATCCTTGGAGAAACAAAAAAAATAACAGGATACAAAAACATATAAATGTTCAGAGTGTTGGATTTTTTTTTTTTTTGAGACAGAGCCTCAAGCTGTCCCCCTGGGTAGAGTGCTGTGGCATCACAGCTCACAGCAACCTCCAACTCCTGGGCTCAAGCAAGTCTCCTGCCCCCACCTCCCAAGTAGCTGGGACCATAGGTCCCTGCCACAACAGCTATTTTTTGGTTGCAGCCATCATTGTTGTTTGGCAGGCCTGGGCTGGATTTGAACCCACCACCTTAGGTATACGTGGCTGGCGCCTTAGCCACTTGAGCCACAGGCACTAAGCCCAGAGTATTGGGTTTTTTAAATTAAAAACTTAAAGCAAGGCTTGGCGCTTGTAGCTCAGCAGCTAGGACGCCAACCACATACACTGGAGTTGGTTGGTTCAAACAACAACATCTACAACCAGGCCTGCCAAACAACAACATCTACAACCAAAAAACAGCTGGGTGTTGTGGCAGGCACCTGTAGCCCAGCTACTTGGGAGGCTGAGGCAAGAGAATTGCTTAAACCAAACAGTTGGAGGTTGCTGCGAGCTGTGACACCACAGCACTCTACTCAGGGTGACAGCTTGAGACTCTGTCTCAAGAAATTAAAAAATAAAAAACAAATTCTGCTGCTTGACAAACCTTCATTCCCCCATGACTCTTTTGAACCTATCTGAAGCCTCTAGCACCTAGCAGAAAGCTTGAGGCCCTGTCTCAAAAAAAAAAAAAAAACTTAAAGCAAAAATTGGAAAACTCAGGATAAATATTAGGAAAAAAAAAGTTGAAGAAATTACCCAAAAGTAAACAAAAAAGATACAAGATAGGAGTGAAAAGAAAAGGAAATCACAGGATAAGGCCTAGATTTGAACAGTTGTTTCTGGAAAAAAAAAAAGTCTATGAACTACAGAGAAAGACAGGAGACATGAGTTTACCAATAGACAGGCTACTTCCCACATCAGGGCACTACAATGTGAAATTTCACCACCCAGGGACAAAGAGAAGATTCTACAAGTTTTCAGATAGAAAGGACAAGTCACTCACACTGTATATGAATCAGAGTGGTCAGATTTCTTCACAGCTGGAAGACAGCAGAACCATGCATTCAAAGCTTGGCATGAAAATGACACCCTGAGGACTCCAAGGCTCACATCTATAATCGTAGCACTTGGGAGGCCAAGGTGGGTGGACTGCCTGTGCTCACAGGTTCAAGACCAGCCTGAGTAAGAGCAAGACCTCATGTCTAAAAATAGCCAGGAGGCTGAGGCAAGAGAATTACTTGAGCCCAAGAGTTTGAGGTTGCTGTGAGCTATGATGCCAAGGCACTCTACCAAGGACAACAAAGTAAGACTCTGTCTTCAAAATAATAATAATAATAATAATTAATAAATAAATAAAATGTGACACCCTGGACTTCTATATACAGCCAAACTATCAGTTGGATGTAAGGATAATGGCATTTTCTGACATGCAAGGTGCTATGCACCTTTTCTGCAGAAGCTGCTGAGAATATACTCAACCACAGTGATGGTGTAAACTGGGAAATAAGAGCTGCCGCAATGGGCAGCAGGAAAAGGACCCATAGATGAAGGAGAGATGTGCCCCAGGCCAGTGCTTAGCCCCAACATCGCATGCATCCCATGCAACCAGACTGGACCCAAGAGAGAACAGAGGTATCATCACAAAAAACCTGTGGGTATTTTGTTATCCTTTTAACCTGAAAACTTGATCATATTAGTTTGCCTCAGATTCTTACCTATATTTTATTTGTTTTGATCATAATAAGATCATACAATTTCTGACATTCCTTCCAGGTCTTCCTGAGTACTTTGGTTTCATTCCACAAAATGATTTGTTCTGATGTATGTCTAAAAGCTGGAAATAAGCCATAGAAAGCTTCAAAAAATAAAATTCAGAGCAGACACATTCTCTGTCCATATTCCTGCCAAATATCCATGTCACAGCCCTGCAGATGCCCCAGATGGGGTGAGACCCCCGTGTCCCAGGACTCTCTCATTACTTTGCCCCTAACCAAAGCTATATTATATCCAGAAATTGTCCACAACTTCTTTCCCCCTGAAAACCTTGATCTAACTATCATGATATTGACCTTCCCTTAGACCAGCGGTTCTCAATCTGTGGGTCAAGACCCACAGGAACAGTATTAAAGGGTCATGTCGTTAGGAAGGTTGAGAACCACTGCCTTAGATGGATAGATATGAGTTTGCTACCCAGATTTCAAAACTAAGCAGACAGTATCTTCTTTTCCACACAACATACACATTTGGTAGAATAAGGCACTGAGGGTTAGGATTTCAGCAAATGAATTTTGAGAAGACACAATTCAGCCCATAACTGTATTATTATTTTCAAATTTGTATAAAGTATTAAAGGAAAAAAGCAATAAAAATTTTGATAGATGCCTGAGCAGGAGCAAGACCCCATCTCTAAAAAACAGCTGGGCATTGTGGTGGGCACCTATAGTACCAGCTACTCAGGAGGCTGAGGCAAGAGAATCACTTAAGCCTAAGAATTTGAGGTTGCTATGAGCTGTGATGCCACAGCACTCTACCAAGGATGACTAAGTGAGACTGTCTCAAATTTTTAAAAAACACAGGTTTGGTACCCGTAACACAGTCGTTACGGTGCTGGTCATATACACCAAGGCTTGTGGGTTCAAAACCAGCCTGGGCCTGCTAGACAACAATGGCAACTGCAAACAAAAAATCACTGGGCGTTGTGGTAGGCACTTCTAGTCCCAGCTACTTGGGAGGCTGAGGCAAGTAAATAGCTTAAACCCAAGGGTTTGAGATTGCTGTGAGCTGTGATGTCATAGTGCTCTACCCAGGGCGACAGCTTGAGACTCTGTCTCAAACACACACACACACAATTATTTAGGAGTAAGTAATATGTTGTCTTCAACTTGTTGTCTCACTGTCTTAAGGTAGTGTCCAGGGCAAGTCTGTGTAGACAGACCACCAGCTCAGAGTCTCTATGTGACTCAAACAAATTAAACCTCAGCTAGTTCTCCATCATAGAACTTACAGTAGTGAGGTCAATAAAGCATCAAACAATCTTAGGTTTTTTCCTGACAGATTTCCTCCAAGGTACTTGAGTGTGACAATAATCAGAAGTTCCACATTTCTGAAATTCACTTGTTGCTTGGGCAAAATTTTGGCTGGGAAAACCTGAGAAGGTGACTGAGCGGGAAGTAACTTGATTAGGGCGATTACATAATCCATCATCCAAGCTTGGGCACATTGTAATAGACAAGGTACCGGGCAGACAGGATGCAGGATGAAATGTAAACTGACTAGCCTGGGCTAGTGGGTCTGTATTTGCAGGATGTAAAATATATGTTTTAGGGAAATGGGGTAACATCTATAGAGGGCTATGCAGGGATTCACATTCATGGAACTCATACTGCTGAGAACTACATTACCACAAATGAAGTGACTCAGAAAACGATACCCCTGTATTAACTCTCACTAATCCCGGCACTGCAGGAACAGTCTGCTCGAGGTCTCAGTAGGCTAATGCCAGTGTCTCAGCCAGCTGCATCTGCAGCTCAGGGGGCTCTCCCAAACTCGTGTGACCGTGATTAAATGCAGCTCCATGGGGCAATATAGTCAAGGTAACTGTGTCCTTACTGGCTGTCAGTGGGGTTTGCTTTTGGGTCCCAGAGTTTGCTCATTGCTCCTGCCAGTCTCTCCACCTTCACAGTTAGCAGCAAAAACTCCTTCTTGCTCTGAATCCCCATTACATCTATATCTCATTCCCAAGAGACTGTCCCTTTAAAGTTATCACTGGATTAGTCCAGGCCCACCACGGATTATTTCACTATTAAGGTCAATTGATTTGGGGTCCCAATGACATCTGCAAAAACACTTCACACAGGACTTGAATAAGTGTTTTGATTAAAAAACTGAGAGGAAGGCTCAGCACCCATAACACAGTGGTTAAGGCTGGCAGGTTCAAGCCCAGCCCCCGCCAGCTAAACAACAATGACAACCAAAACAAAAAAATAGCTGGACATTGTGGCAGACACAAGTACTCCCAGCTACTTGGGAAGATGAAGCAAGAGAATCACTTAAGCCCAAGAGTTTAAAGTTGCTGTGAGCTGTGATACCATGGCCCCCTACCGAGGGTGATATAGTGAGACTCTGTCTCAAAAAAAAAAATGAGAGGAATAATGTGTCTACCAGGAGCCAAGGATCTGAAAGTTCATCTCGATTCTACTTACTACAGAGGCATTTAGGGTAAACAGTTGGGTAAAAACTGGATCTCCCTACAGGATCAACTCTGAAGCCTCTGCTGTCAAGGCCCATTCTTCTTGTCCCTCAGGGCTGGAGGTCACTGCTGGCCAGTCTTTTAGTCCCCAGAGCTGGTTTCTTTACCCAACTCTATAAAGAATCTCTCTTCATTAACCTCTTTTCAGATAAATTATTTCTCATGTGTCCTGCCAAACTGTGATAGACACAGATAATATTTTATTGAACTCCCTCTATGTTTTGATCCCTGGGCATTTTTTAAAATATTTTCATATATTTAGAACAAACATACATACATATACACATACATAAAGAACCTTACAAGTAAAATGTAACAACAAAATGACCTGACCCAAAGCTCCAGGAACTTGCTGAGGAATTCAAGAGGCCTGTGAGGGTGAAAATGTGAGAAGCCATCACCACTATCTGTACTGTCTTATTCCCAGGCTCTTAAGACATCCTGAAATGAGAGTGTCTGGAAAGACAGATAGAGATGCTTCCAGTCATCTGTTGTTGCCTAACAAACTACACCAAAACTTAATGGCTTAAAAACACAACAACTGTTTCTTCAGCTCTCAGAGCTGCAATTTTGGGAGGGTTGGGTGGGATGGCATACTTCTGCTCCACTTGACTCTGGTACCTGCACATGGATACCCAGGACCGGTGCCAGAGAGTAGCTGGACAATTGGACAGTAGCCCAGTGGTCCCGAGAGAGAACCAGGCGGAAGCTGGGTTGCTCTGAAGATTTGACCAACCCTACCTCATGAACCACCCAGGTTCTTCCTTCAGCCACAGTCACATAGGCCTGACCTGGTTAAAGGGGACAAGACAAAGATGCAAATCTCTCCAGTCAAGAGGGGCAAGACTCTAGAAATGAAGCTGTGGCCAATTAGAGAAAATAGAACCTGCCACAGAGACATTAAGGAAATCAACAGAGTGCAAGAATCAACCCTCTGCACCGAGATCACCCTGCTATGTTTTGACAGACGCCCGCTGCACGGCCCCTCCCTCCCGAGCCTGCAGGACAGCAGGCAGACAGAGTCGCGAACCCAGACTGCTATGGAGACCTCCTCTTTACCCCACCACCCAAAAGCATTTCTGTGTTGTTGTGCACTAAATCCCAGATGTCACAGTTCTGTGCTGATCCTGGTGACAACCACCAGCTAAACTGTTTCTCAAAGGAAGTTTCATTTTTTTTCCTTGTTGGTGACAAATCACTTTCCCTTGCATCATGCTCTGAAATATGGCAGAGTGTGATCCTTTCATTTTCAGAACCGTGTATCAGTGAGAAAAAGTAAAATAAAGGGGGATCTCAAGCATTCATCAGTCTGGAAACTGGAGGGCCATAATCAATTTCATATTTCCAGAGTTCCAACATCCTATGAATGCACATGAGCATTCCATCCCAATGTCACTCATAGGGCAAATCTCTGTTCCCCTCCTTTCAGTGGGTCCTCACCAAAAAAGCATTTCTGGAGTATCCCACTCTTTATCACTCAGTAGCCACCCTGGAGCGTACACTGGGTCCTGTGGTCTCAGCAGTGAGGGTGATAGAGATGGTGCTACCGGGAGCTGAGACCCACAGCCCAGGAGGATCTAGTACCCGAAGGCCTGTCGGTTTCACACATCCATCCACTCTCAGCCCTCCTCTGCAGTCGCTGGCCTCCACTCAGGCCCTCCTCCGTGATTCCAGGTTTCTCGATTCTTGGTGAGCACACAGTGATAATAATTCAACCTCACTAAATGATCCCAGGTCCATCCTGCTCCCACCTGTGCCCTAGTGTTGCATCTCCCCTAGGTGCTCCTTTTATTGTCCCCTTTGATCTATTAGTGAACAAATAACCCTCCATTGTCCAGAGAGGGGAAAATGCCTCCCAATTCCTCCCATAACTGAAACTTCATCTTCCTCAAAGGTGTTCCAGGCTTGGCAACTATGGCTCAAGTGGCTAAGGCGCCAGCCACATACACCTGAGCTGTTGGGTTCAAATCCAGCCCGGGCCTGCCACACAACAATGACAGCTGCAACCAAAAAAAAAAGCCAGGCATTGTGGCGGGCGCCTGTAGTCCCAGCTACTTGGGAGGCAGAAGCAGGAGACTCACTTGAGCCCAGGAGTTGGAGGTTGCTATGAGCTGTGATGCCATAGCACTCTCCTCAGGGTGGCAGCTTGAGGCTCTGTCTCAAAAAAAAAAAAAAGAAAGAAAGAAAAAGAAACAAGTGGGGCGTTGTGGCAGGCATCTGTAGTCCCAGCTACTTAGAAGGTGGAGGCAGGAGAATCACTTGGGCCCAGGAGTTGGAGATTGCTATAAGCTGTGATGCTATGGCACTCTACCCAGGGCAACAGCTTGAGGCTGTGTCTCAAAAAAAAAAAAAGAAAAGAGGCTCGGCTCTGTGCCTGTGGCTCAAGCAGCTAAGGTGCCAGCCACATACACCTAAGGTGTTGGGTTCGAATCCAGCCTGGGTCCGCCAAACAACAGTAATGGCTGAAACCCAAAAATAGCCGGGTGTTGTGGCAGGCGCCTGTGGACCCAGCTACTTGGGAGGCAGAGGCAGGAGACTCGCTTGAGCCCAGGAGTTGGAGGTTGCTGTGAGCAGTGAAGCCACAGTACTCTACCCAGGGGGACAGCTTGAGGCTCTGTCTCAAAAAAAAAAAAAAAAGAAACAAAAACTAGCAGGGCATTGTGGCAGGCGCCTGTAGTCCCAGCAGCTA
Organism: Galagoides demidoff; assembly: GCA_963574575.1. Classification (NCBI taxonomy): domain Eukaryota; kingdom Metazoa; phylum Chordata; class Mammalia; order Primates; family Galagidae; genus Galagoides; species Galagoides demidoff. The sequence goes on from CAUYQV010135265.1 coordinate 7,906, forward strand.
CTTGGAGGGCTGAGGCAGGAGAATCACTTGAGCCCAGGAGTTGGAAGTTGCTATGAGCTGTGATGCTATGGCACTCTACCCAGGGGCGACAGCTTGAGGTTCTGTCTCAAAAAAAAAAAAAAAAAGATGTTCCAAACCCTGAAGGCATCTCTAAGAGAATGTCTCCAATCCACAGTCATCCTAGGGGCTGGGGGAAGCAATTTTCCCATCAGTCCTCTATAACCACCACTAAGACTTGCTCTTCTTCTTGAATGTCCCATGTTATTACTGACACCTGGTCTCCCCATTCTCCTCTGCCACCTCCAGGGCCTGTGCCATGCTCCCTGACTGCACTCAGGTGCTCTTCCAAACCTGCTGGGCAGGTATCAATAGCCAGCCAGGACCCACAAGAAGCCCAGGCTAGGGGAGGTATCACCGCAAGCTCTCCTGCCTTGGAGCCCAAGGGACAGAGCGCCAGCCAAATGGGGTCGCCTGGCTCTACAGAGCTGCTGAGGGTGGGTACAGCCTGAGGCAACCATGATTTAGCACATTTGAAGGGACATATCTGAGGTCATCAGATACCCTCTCAACCCTGGCTTTTGCGGTGCCTCCATCTCCACTTGGTAATGCCACCAAATCTTGCCTACCATTTGGCATGGGTGTGTATAAAACTCATCCAGTCCATTCACTTCTATCAGTGCACAAACTGAAGTGTGTTGTCACTGACAAAAATGCTATGACTGGATCCTATGGCTCATGCCTATAATCCCAGCACTTTGGGAGGCCAAGGAAGGAGGATCATGTGAGGTCAGGAGTTTCAGACCAACCTGGGCAACATAGTAAGACCTCCTCTCTACAAAAAATGAAGAAATTAATGGGGGGGGGGATTAGTCAGTCATTGTGGTGCACACCTGTAGTCCCAGCTACTTAGGAGGCTGAAGTGGGAAGATCACTTGAGCTCAGGAGTTCAAGGTTACCCTGAGCCATTATGATCATGCCACTATACTCCAGCCTGGTGACAGAGAGAGATTCTATCTCTAAAACATAATAACTAAATAGATAAATAAATTCTGATGCATGGTTTTCACACAGAGCATTATTTTACCCCTGTAACATCATAACACAGAAAGGCTTTAGCCAATAATGCTGTGCATAAATTGGAGCCTGGGAAGAAGGCAAGAGTAGCTTGCCTTCCATAGAATCTCTACATAGAAACCTCAGTAGATGAAGATTCTACATAAGAAACAACTCTTGAGGGCGGCGGCTATGGCTCAGTGGGTAGGGCGCCGGCCCCATATACTGAGGGTGGCGGATTCGAACCTGGCCCCAACCGAACTGCAACAAAAAAATAGCCAGGTGTTGTGGCGGGTGCCTGTAGTCCTAGCTATTTGGGAGGCTAAGGCAAGAGAATTGCCTAAGCCCAGGAACTGGAGGTGGCTGTGAGCTGTGATGCCACTGCACTCTACGACAGGTGAAATATTGAGACTCTGTCTCTACAAAAAAAAAAAAAAAAAGTCTCTTGAGGGTGGAACCCACAGCTCAGTGGGTAGGGCACCGGCCACATACACTGAGGCTGGCAGGTTCGAACCTGGCCCAGGCCAGCTAAAACAATAATAACAACTGCAACAACAAAATAGCTGGGGTTTGTGGGGGGGGGGGGGAAGCTGTAGTCCCAGCTACTTGGGAGGCTGAGGCAAGAGAATCACTTAAGCCCAAGAGTATGAGATCGCTGTGAGCTGTGATGCCACAGCACTCTACCCCAGGTGACAGCTTGAGACTCTGTCTAAAAAAAAAAAAAACAAGAAAGAAAAATTTCTTGAGAGCTGGGCTAAGTGGCTCATGCCTATAATCCTAGCACTTTAGGAGGCCAAGGAGGGTGGATTGCCCGAGCTCACAAGTTCAAGGCCAGCCTAAGACAGAGTGAGACCTCATCTCTAAAAATTGCCAGGCGTTGTGGGTGCCTGTAGTCACAGCTACTTGGGAGGCTGAGGCAAGAGAATCACTTAAGCCCAATAGTTGGAGGTTGCTATGAGCTGTGATGCCACAGCGCTCTACCAAGGGAGACAAAGTGAGACTCTGTCTCAGAAAAAGAAAAAGAAACTGAGACTGAAAGAGTAGGCCTCATTACTTAAACCTGCTTCACCTAGGAGCTGGTATGGAAACACAGTTTCTGGCCCACCCCTGTTGGAGCAAAACCTCCATTATACCAAAATCCTCAGGTGATTCCTGCCCCATCAGTTTGAGGAGCCCAGTACCAGATGGCAGAGAAGAGGGGGTGAGAGGGAACCCCCTGAGGAGGAGGAAGCTGAAGGGTCTGACGGGAGCACTGGGAGCCCAGAAACATGTGCTGGGTGTGTAGATGACACCTGCACTCAGAACACTTTTAGGAGCATCCCATCTGCCCACTCCCCTTCCTATAGGCTGAAAAGAGCTGTTGGGACTGGGCTGGGGCTTTCCTGGCCACACTCTGACATCAAATACGTGCTGTCTATTCCACCCCACTCCCCAGCCAGCTGGGGGTCCCACAATTCAATTCCTTTCAATTCTGACACCATCTACCTTGAGACAGAACAGACCCCTCAAGATAAGAGCTCATTTCCACAAGACTGCAGATGCTAGTCACAAATCCCAGGCTGCCATCTGGGTCTGTGATGAACTGGCTATAAATCCAGGTTCCCGTGACTGCTTCTTGGGCTTAATAATTTGCCAGACTGGCTCACAGAACTTGGAACATCTGTTATGTATAGTTTCTGGTTTGTTATAAAGGGTACAATTCAGGAACAGCCAGATGGAAGAGATGCATAGGGCAAGGTATTGGGAAAGGAGCATGAAAGTCTCTCTGGGTACCCCAGCCTCTGGCACCTGTTGAATTCACTAAACCAGAAACTCTCTGAATCCATTTTTAGGGGGGGTTGTGGAGGTTCTGTTGTATGCCCATGATTGATAAACCATTTACCATTGGTGATCAACTCAACCTCCAGCCCCTCTCCCTTCCCTGGAACTTGAAGGTGGGGCTGTAAATCCCAACCCTCTAATCCCACCTTGGTCTTTTGGCCACCAGCCCTTATTCTGAAGCTCCCTAGGGGCTGTCAGCCACCAGTCAGCTCATTAGCACACAGAAAGTACTCCTGTCACTCAGGAGATTCCAGGGGGCTAGGAAACATGTGCCAGGACCTGGAGACAAAGACCGAATATTTATTCTTTTATTTTATCACAGGTCACCCCCCAGTCTGTGACCAGGGATCTCTTATAGTGAAAGATCATTGAAGTCAAAAGATACTGCCACATTACTAGAATCCCCTCAGTCATCAGTAATTAGTCCAGGCCATCACAGGATAGGAAAATGTCTCTCAGGTGAGGCCACTCAGGTCTGCAGGCTTCCTGGCCATCTTGTCAGGTTCCAACAACAGAGAAGCAGCAAAGTGGTCTCTGCAAACATAGTTTTACCCTTTCAGGCATCTGAGCTAAAAGACTTTATCATTTCTTGCTCTGAGCCCTTTTTAAGGTGTTAATATGACACTTTTTCAAAGTGTTAATATTCCCTTATTACAGAACCTATTTCTTCATTCCTTTACCTTTAGCTACTTCTCCTCATTTATACCTGAACTTTTCCACCTTTGGAAGGGATGCTGGGCTCAGCCACTGTGCTGGTCCAGACTGCAGGTTGCAAGCAGCAGTACTAGCCCAGTGAATTCCCCCTACATAGGTAGGCTCAGGTCACACAGTGCTGAACTAGCTGGCTATTTTACCACCAAAAAATACAATTGCATTCACTGTTAGCTCCAATTCTTCTGGATCCAGTGAAGGCATAGTTCACTCCGTGAGGCCCTTAGGAATTCTGACATAAGGTCTGACCACTGCATTAGATAGGGGGGAAAGAACCAAATATTGAAGTGTGTTAACTTAAAAAAATACACACCCTACAATTTATGAAGTTTGGGGAATTTTATCTCTTATCAAGGCAGCCATTCTGTCAGTCTAGGAAGCAGAGCCTCTGGCTTCAGCCCAGGGACAGATACTTCAAGGGAAGAAGGGGAAATATGGAGGAACTTAAGTTGAACAGGTTAGCCAAGCACGCATATTCAACAGGTTACAGGAGGAACTGTGAACATTCACGAAGGTGGTCCTGATGCATTCATATTGAACAAATATGCATGTTACACATAAGCCATGTTGACCTTCAGGTGGACACTTACCATTTTAATGTACTACAATTAGGTCCTATACTCAAAAGGTCTTTTCAGGACACAGAAGCACCTAAGTTAACAGCCTCCATAAAACCAAGTAGAACCAGTCCATGGTCCCTGGTTTCTTATCAGGAGAAAGTTACTGAAATCAGTCTCTTGTCCAATCAAAGCTGTAGTTATGACTTGTCGGGAGTGGGAGGGAGTGTCTGGCAGTGAAGTTCAAAATCGTTTTAATATTGCTTATCTCAAGGCCATTCCTTGTTTAGCTGCTAGAAAAAAAGAAAAACTTTGTGGCAGTTTGCACATACCTTATTCTTTAAGTGCAAGAGTACATGACTTAACCCTTGTTTGGCATGGCCTTAGATACTGTTTATAATTTGGTATCTTATTGCCATGAATAGTCCCATTCTCAGTATTGTTTTTTTTTTTTTTTTTGAGATAGTCTCACTACGTCAATCTTGGTAGAGTGCCATGGCATCACAGCTCATAGCAACCTCAAACTCTTAGGCTTCAGTGATTCTCTTGCCTCAGCCTCCCAAGTAGCTGGGATTACTGGCGCCCGCCACAACATCCAGCTATTTTTTTTTCAGTTGTAGTTGCCATTGTTGTTCGGCAGGCCCAGGCCAGATTCAAACCTGCCAGCTCCAGTGCATGTGGCTGGCACCGTAGCCATTGAGCTACAGGCACTGAGCCCCATTCTCAGTCTTAAGATCTCTATTTTAGTATTACTGCTGGTCAGTTGTTGTGTCCAAAGCTCAAAAGGGAAGAGGTATTAACAAGACATGTCTAACCTCCCATCCCATCAGAGCCAGGAGCTCAATTTTTCAGGCTTCTCTGGGGTCTCCTTGGTCAAGAGGTAGTCTGTTCAGTCATTGGGAGGGCTTAGGGTTTTATTTTTAGTTTACAGTTGATATGGAGAAGAAAGAACAAAATAAATATCTAAATTGTTATACTATCATACTCTTCCCTTGGCATGAATTATGTCATACCAGCATAATCCCCATCCCCGCTTCCCAAAACCACCAGAACAGCAGAGGAGTATCTAGTGTGGACATTTCCTTAGTTTCTCTCCTGCCACATGTGAACATGCACTCATGAGGCATGTCAGCCAGCCTCATGTCTTTATCCACCCTCTTTTAGACAATCAGTGATCTCATTCATTGCATGGTGTACTTTTCTTTTCTTTTTTGAGATAGATCCCACTATGTCCCCCTCAGTAGAATGCCATGGCATCACAGCTCACAGAAACCTCCATCTCTTGGGCTTAAGAGATTCTCTTGCTTCAGCCTCCCAAGTAGCTGGTTCTACAGGCACCCGCCACAACACCTGGCTATTTTTGTTGTTGTTGTTGCAGTTGTCATTACTGATTTTAGCTGGCCCAGGCTGGGTTCAAACCCACCAGCCTCGGTGTATGTGGCCGGTGCCCTACCCAATGAGCTACGGGTGCCACTCACATGGTGTACTTTTCTATCAGGCTATTACTCTAAGAGGATCTCTTCCTGCCAATGCCAGACAGTGTCCCTTGGTCTGAATAAATGATGATCAGCTGTCCAAATCCATACAATGTCTCCTCTTCTGGTGTTTCTATAGTGTGCTGAGCATTTGCATTTTCCACCGATGAGCAAAGCCCAGTCCAAAGTTAGTGTCTGTTTCAGCCAAGACCCATTAGAATCCCCCCAGGGCTGCCACATCTGTCTCACCTTCCAGCCATGCTCAGGCTTTCTCCCCAGGAAGCAGGGAGTCTGTCCCATGGCCATCAGCAATCTCTGCCTTTTGCTGACAGACAGAATAGCTCTTTACTGGCATTTTGTGCCTGAGAAGGTACAAGAGCAACGTGTCTAGATTCAGCCTATCTCTGCACTGCTCAGTGCCCCCATAGCCACTCATTTCATGGATCCAAGTGGCCACCCCAAGGGAGCACAAGGGATATGTACTTATCAATTCCAGATCCCTTCTGCATCTGAAGTTCAAGATGCCCATTATTCTTATGGGCCTCATATCCTTCAAATCCCCATAATCAAGCTGAGTGTGGTGACACACTCCCGCAGTCCCAGCTACTTGGCAGGCTGAGGCAGGAGGATCACTAGAGTCCAAGACTTCAAGTCCAGCTTGGGCAATATAGCTAGACCCTGTCTCTAAAAATGAAAACAAGGCTCAGCACCTGTAGCTCAGAGGCTAGGGCACTAGCCACATACACTGGAGCTGGTGGATTCGAATCCAGCCCAGGTCTGCCAAACAACAATGACAACTACAACCAAAACACAGCCATGCACTGGGGCAGGTGCCTATAGTCCTAGCTACTTGGGAGGCTGAGGCAAGAGAATCACTGAAGCCCAAGAGTTTGAGGCTGCTGTGAGCTGTAAGCAATACTCTATTAGCACTCTATCAAGGGTAATGTAATGAGACTCAGTCTCAAAATAAATAAATAAAAATGGGCAGTGCCTGTGGCTCAGTGAGTAGGGTGCCGGCCCCATATACAGAGGGTGTAGGTTTGAACCCAACCCCAGCCGAGCTGCAACAAAAGAAATAGCTGGGTGTTGTGGCAGGCGCCTGTAGTCCCAGCTACTCGGGAAGCTGAGGCAAGAGAATCGCCTAAGCCAGAAGTTGGAGGTTGCTGTAAGCTGTGATGCCACGGCACTCTACCAAGGGTGATAAAGTGAGACTCTGCCTCTAAAAAAAAAAAAAATGAATAAATAATAAAATAAAAATGAAAAAAGAATAATAAAAAGAATTCTCATAATAATTCCAATAGGGACTCGGTGCCTGGCTCAAGCTGCTAAGGCGCCAGCCACATACACCTGAGCTGGTGGGTTCGAATCCAGCCTGGGCCCGCCAAACAACAATGACGGCTGCAACCAAAAAATAGCCGGGCATTGTAGTGGGCACCTGTGGTCCCAGCTACTTGGGAGATGGAGGCAGGAGACTCGCTTGAGCCCAGGAGTTGTAGGTTGCTGTGAGCTGTGATGCCACGGCACTACCTAAGGGGACAGCTTGAGGCTCTGTCTCAAAAAAAAAAAAAAAAATTCCAATAGGAACATACCCCCTGCAAGGATCCTTTTAATAGGACAAATTTCCATTACCCTCCTGCCTGACCATATGGACATCAAATTGATAAAATTTGAGACATACGAACTTTTGCCACGGATCAATTCTTCCACCACTGAGTAATTTAACCCCTTTTACCTTTCTCTATCAGAGTGGCATATTTCCAGACAAGATGTTGGACAGTTCACCTTGCAATTGTCATGTACACACCAAGCAGTTCCTTGCCAGTTAGCTAAGAACTGGTTTATAGGGCCCAGCCCAAGTGGTGGTAGGATCTGGCAGCTCCCGGTGCAATTTCTGAGTCAGACCTAGGGGAAAGAGGCCCCTCATTTGTGAGGAACTCCTCCATTCCTCGGGCAGCATGACCCTCTACGTGTAAGCCACTTGTACATTATTATGGAGCTCTTCTGGGCACCACCATCCTCATTAGAGTGTTTCTCTGACATCTCCCAAAGCATCATAGGTATTTGAAATTTCAAGATTTGCTCTGCTTTCTCTCCCAAATGAACAAATCTTTCACCTTTTACTAAAAAAAAAAAAAAAAGAAGAAGATTATTTTATGAACTATAGTCACAGAAAGAGCTTCAATTGATGTCTGACAGCAAACTTGCAAATGCCTCTCAACTAGAAAGTGACTATTCCCAAGTCCCAGTAGATGTTGCCGGGAGGTACTTGCTGATTCTTGCCATAAGCCCTAACTGTCGCACAGAGACTCTGTCCTCACCAGTACTCCAGCTCCTGCTCTGCACTGGGGGCCTGGGTGATTTTTCTGTTCCCACTTAGCATGTCCAGTATTGCTAGTACTTAGGGGGGATATCCATTAGCCAGATACAGCATCCATCCCCGTGATACTCCCCAGGTAAAAGAGACACGACTGTTTCAAACAGAACCACTTTTGTCTTTACTTCCACCTTAACCATCAACCCTGATGTTCCTAACAGGAGCCTCCATTAGGCTTTGGTTTTACAGAGCTAGCTAGGGAGGTGTCCACAGCCAGACACCGTACCCATTCCCACAATACTTCATGTAAGAGACACAGCCTCTTCACATAAAGCCTCTTTAACCATTCCAATTTTCATGCCATCTTTCGCCTTTGAACCTTGACATTTCTATGTTCTTCCAGTCTAACTGCAACTGAGTTAGGACTTCACCAACCAGTTTCAGCACCACACTGCATAAAGCTCCTGCCTCCACTAGTCTCTAGGCTGTCCCAATGCCTGTCCTCATCCTATGATTAACCTAATGTTTTGCATCTGAAAGACCAATGTGAAGCTGCTGAGACAGCAAATTTGATAAGGCTTCCAGAATTTTCCTTCAGTTTTGCAGCAGCAAGGTTAAATGGGGCATCCACATTAAAGGAGCCCCCTTAGCCACATGACCTGGATGACAGTCACGTTCAGCTGGTGAACTACTACAGTCATAACACCAGTCCTATGTGGCTTGCACACAAAGCACGTCGGCTGTTTCAAATGGGATGCTCCACTTGGCATTTATAGGGAGAATCAGACAGTCCCCTTTCTCAGGGTAAACGGACCTTACAATGGCTTTTATCCAGTCCACCAGGCTGACTCTTCCCTCAGAAACAACCTCTTGTGTGTCTGGTCATGTAAAGCCATCTGCAATTGTCCTGTGGTGAGCTGTGGGTCCTGCTTCAAGGCAAGGATGCTCTTCCACTCTGAAGCACTCAAAACCAAAGACACTGCTCCTAAACTCGTGCCTTCAGAATCCATTTTAGTAAAGGGTCCTCAGGAAGCTGATGACACAATCCACAAAATGAGACAATTCCTCCACCCTCCAGTTTCAGTAGTTGCTTGGTTTTGCCTTCCCACCACATTGGCTACCTTCTTGGAAATTAGAGATCTTAGATCTTAGATCTCTTTATCCCCTCTTATATTTCACTGGGGTTAGCTCAGAGGCTAGTGGCTCTAACTCAGACTAGCCCCAGTCTGAGTTTGGTCCAGCCTCAAGGACCTACCAGGCAATTTTACTTTCATTTTAGCAATTAGAAAATACCAATAACCAAGGGATTATATATTTTAAATTTTTCCTATTAATTTACATTCCGTGTGCATCCAGGGAACCATCTCCCTGTGAGTTGGATCCGTCTCTAAATTCCATTGTAGTTTTCTTTTTTTTTTTTTGAGACAGAACCTCAAGCTGTCACCCTGGGTAGAGTGCTGTGACATCACAGCTCACAGCATCTTCTAACTCCTGGGCTCAAGCTAGTCTCCTGCCTCTACCTCCCAAGTAGCTAGGACTACAGGCGCCCGCCACAACGCCTGGCTATTTTTTGGTTGCAGCTGTCATTGTTGTTTGGCTGGGCCCAGCTCAGGTGTATGTGGCTGGCGCCTTAGCCACTTGAGCCACAGGCGCCGAGCCTCCATTGTAGTTTTCACCATGAGTACCTGACTGTAGCACAGCTTCAGGTCTATACCATGAGTGATCACATGGCCACCAGGAATCAAAATTTCCTCATCTGCCACCCTTTTATCCTTTCTTTTCCCAAACTATACTTTTTTTTTTTTGAGACCGAGCCTCAAGCTATCATCCCGGGTAGAGTGCTGTGGCATCACAGCTCACAGCAACCTCCACCTCCTGGGCTTAAGCAATTCTCTTGCCTCAGCCTCCCAAGTAGCTGGGACTACAAACACTCGCAACAATGCCTGGATATTTTGTTGTTGTTGTTGTCATTGTTGTTTAGCAGGCCCAGGCTGGGTTCGAACCTGCCAGCCCCGGTATATGTGCCTGGCTCCTTAACCACAGAGCTACAGGTACCAAGCTATAAATGACTCTCTTAGCAAATTAAATTAACCTGAGATATCAGGTGTTGTATTTTAAATGATTTGGGCTAAGTCTAGTTGCATTCCTAATCATTTTTTTCCTGCAATATACTAAGATAACAGAGAGGAGAAAGGAAGTTGATTAATCTTCTGATTAGACAGTCTATTTTATACAGACAGAGGAAAACCACTTCCAATGCTTTAATCTTGAAGGGTCTTTAATTTGAAATATTCTTTATGCAAAGGAGTCATATTTTAGGTGAAATTTCCTAATCTGCTTCAGAGCCAAGGTTGTTCTAGAAAATTCCACATTTCTGGCACCAAATTGAGTGAGGGTCTTCCTCACAACAGTTCTTTTTGATGCATGGTATCTTTTTCAACAATACTTCTCCAGGCTCAGTGCTCATAGCACAGTGGTTATAGCGCCAGTCACATACACCAAAGGTGGCGAGTTCGAACCTGGCCCAGGCCAGCTAAACAACTGTAACAAAAAAATAGCCAGGCATTGTGGCAGATGTCTGTAGTCCCAGCTGTTTGGGAGGCTGAGGCAAGAGAATCGCTTAAGCCCAAGAGTTTGAGGTTGCTGTGAGCTGTGATGTCACAGCACTCTACCAAGACGACATAGTGAGACTCTGTCTCAAAAAAAAAAAAAGACAACTCCCCCGCACCAACTGGGTGTCTTATTAACTCAATTCAGAGACTATGTATCTGAGCAGATGGAGCCTGTGGCTCAACGAGTAGGGTCCCAGCCCCATATACCGTAGGTGGCAGGTTCAAACCCAGCCCCAGCCCAGAAAAAAAAAAAAGAGAGACTATCTATCTGGAGATCGGTAACCTATGGATCCCAAACAATCAATTAATCAATAAATACAAATTTTAAAAAAAGAGGTGAGGTCTAGGTCTCCTCCCCACAAACAGATCCTGTTTACCAAGGACACTCACAGTTTCAGCAAGGGAAGCCGTGCAAACCAGGGAAGAGTTCCAAGAAAGCTGGGGTAGTTGGTCACTGCACATCTCGGTGCCTTCCAGACTGTTTTAACCAGTAGAGCACACTGAGATGGACACTGTGAGTTCCAAAGACGGTCATAAAAGTCTAGGCGAGGCTTCCTCCCCGGAATAGCCCTTTCTCAGAGCTGTGGAGGGCAGGCTGGGAGCCTGCCTTTCACAAACAGACCAATTCCTGGTCTCCATCCCAGGAACCCACTTTATCTAAATCTCACACACCAAGCCAATATGCCCTTGCCCTAAATCACCCGAGGGCCAGATACCAGGCAAACAGAGACCACCTCTGCTGCGTGAAACCCACAGAAAGTATTCAAACTAGCCCATTCTGAAGTGTTTCCCCTGCTCTGCCCTGCCTCTCCTATGAAAGCCCCATAAAGGCTCCAGTCTCGGACCCTCCTTTGCTCTTGCCTCTGTCTCATGACCAAGAGCCGGACTAAGCTTGGAGGCTCACTGTGAGCCATGGGAATTGGACCCGTGTACAGCTTCGAGAATGTGGAAAATGGCTCAGCGCCCATAGCACAGAGGTTATGATACCAGATTTTTGATATTGGATTTCCAGGCTCTTGGTCTCGAGGATTCAGTGAATGAATGGCAGACCACAGGATGGAGGTTAGGTTTTATTTAACAGGTATTACAGCTCTTACAAAGAGCCAAACCTTGCAGAGCAAGATAAGATAGGTTTTATATAAGTGTCACAGCTCTTACAAAGAGCCAAACCTCCTTGCAGAGCAGGATCCAAGTGTTACAGCTCTTCCTCTTCTGCTCTCTCTCCCTTGATGGAATGGTCCGCTGGTGATCTGCTGAGGTCTTTGCTCTTCTGCTCTCTCTCCCTGGAAGGTCTGCGACAATCTGCCCCTAGGGTCTTTACTCAGGGGTTTATATAGGGGCAGTTGTCCAATGAGCTGAAAGCTGAGCTGATTCCTCCATTTTCTCCTGAAAATGGACCAATCAGGAGCAAGATTAAAAAAACAGACCAATTAGGGATACACTGGAGGAATCTCTAGTGTTTTCCCTGCTGGGTCTGGTTTTTTTTGCAACTAGAGCCGTGGGTGGGAGAGGAAAGTTCCCTTCACTTGCTCCAGCCTGCTGGTTCCTCTGCTGGCTGCTGCAGCCATGACAGAGGTAACAGGTCCCCCAGCCTTGCTCAGCTGAGCTGACTGAGGCGTCACTTTGTCTGGTATCAGTTACAGTGCCAGCCACATGCACTGAGGCTGGCGGGTTCAAGCCTGGCCCAGGCCAGCTAAACAACATTGACAACTGTAACAAAAAAATAGCTGGGCGTTGGTGGGTGCCTAAAGTCTCAGCTACTTGGGAGGCTGAGGCAAGAAAATCGCTTAAGCCCAAGAGTTGGACGTTGCTGTGAGCTGTGATGCCACAGCACTCTACCGAGGTCGACATAGTGAGACTCTGTCTCAAATTTTAAAAAAAAAGAATGTGGAAAAGCCCATTCTCCTGACATCACGGCGGCGGGGGGCGGGGGGGTGTTAATTGTGCTCTTTTAGGGTCTAGAGGTTCTTCTAGCACTCAGGACCAAAAGGGATAGAAAATGGAAGGAAAATGCCCATGCCCACAACCTTTCAACCACAATAGCCATGGTTTTTATGTTTATCTTCTGAAGAAAAACATTTCCCATGAATGAAAAAGATTCTCTAGTTTCTGAGCATTCTTAAGCTTCAGCAAAGCTGGAACACTCCTTAATTTAAAAACAAAAAAATGGATCAGTAAGCTGAGGCCTAGCAAGGGGAGGCCCCATTCCTAGGAGTGAGCCCAGGAGAACTAGTCAGCAAGCTATTCTGGTCCCCTCGGTGTTGGTTATTTCATGCCTGGGTGACCCATTTTATCCCACAGATCAAGAGACAAAACAGGCTTCCTTTAACACGTATACTTTGTTTCTGCATTCTAAATTTAGCTCTTTAGGCTGACAGCTAAACTATCTTAGGCAGTCTCCAAGCAATACACCTGTGCTTACAATTACACCTCTCATTACAATTTTTATTTCCGCGGTTTTGATACTTTCCCACTTTTGGACTTAATTTCATCATCATGTCTAAATGACTTTACTGGTGAGCCAAAAAACAACCATGATATTCACACTTAAATGTATAGCATTCAGGATCTAATTTAGTTACTTTCATTACATATTATTTTTCCCAAATAAGTGGGAACCTATTTACAAGAGACTAACACAGATCACTCACTACACAATGCTAAGCTTTCACTAAGACCACACATTTAAAGTTCATTGTAATACCACTGATCAGTAGAGTGATACCCCGAAATATTTAAAACTGGTCAAATCCATGAAATATACAACTTTTTGTTGAAAGTTATTTATGCTCTAAACAGGGACTATAAGAAGATTAAAAACACTTATTAGTGTTTGGCACAGAAATATTCAAATTTTATTTTATTTTATTTTATTTTAGAGACAGAGTTGCACTATGTCACACTCAGTAGAGTGCTGTGGCGTCACAGTTCACAGCAACCTCAAACTCTTGGGCTTAAGCAATTCTCTTGCCTTAGACTCCCAAGTAGCTGGGACTACAGGCACTCGCCACAATGCCCAGCTATTTTTTCATTGTTGTAGTTATTGTTTGGCAGGCCGGGGCTGTATTCAAACATGCCAGCCCCAGTGTATGTGTCCGGTGCCCTAGCCACTGAGTGACAGGCATAGAGCCTAGAAATACTCAAATTTTAAACATAACCTACCCTTTTGCTACACCTCCAGGTCATCTTTTTGAACTGCTGTTTCTCTGTCACACAAGATGATGTTCTCAGAGATGACAGAAATGTATTTGTCACCTTCATCATGCAGGAGATAGGAATTTAGTGAAGAAGGATGTACTTGGCAGAAACAGAACAAGGAGTCATTGCTCCTGGGCCTAAATAGAAGGGGACCCCGCTTGCATGTTACAAGGAATCTTCACATGCATTTGACCACATAGGCAGCAAATACAGAAGCACGTCTTCTCTACCCAGTAGTCAAGATCCTCATCCGTAAATCACCATACCTTACTCAGGGCCCAGGAATTTTGTGATTATATTTATTAGTCAATATTTGTATACAAACAAGTCCCTGTAGGGGACAAGGGCCTTAAGTAGTCCTACTTGGTGGTCAGGCCACTAAGAAGAGGAGAAATTGGGCTCACTGCCTTTATGCCATTAGGTGGAGGCACCAGCAGGGTCTCACTAATATTTAATGTGCCTTCCTGTGTCATGAGTGGGTGACAGCAGGCCAAGTGTCAGCCCACCAAAGTGCCTTGGCCATTTTGTCACATCATCCTTATTTTAAATGTATACAACTTCGTATCTTTATAGAGAAGATATTTGAATTACAACCTGGAAATAATTTCTTTCTTTCTTTTTTTTTTTTTTTTGAGACAATCTCACTTTGTCGTCCTCAGTAAAGTCAGAGACAGAAATTGCTCACAGCAACCTCAAATTCCTGGGCTTAAGTGATTCTCTTGCCTCAGCCTCCCAAGTAGTTGGGATTACAGATGCGCACCATAGCACCCAGCTATTTTTAGAGAGGAGGTTTCACTCGTGCTCAGGCTGGTCTTAAACCTGTGAGCTCAGGAAATCCACCCACATCGGCCTCCCAGAGTGCCAGGATTACAGGCATGAGCCATTGTGCCCGGCTCCTCAGTTTTAAATTTTAATTTTTTTTCCCAAGTCTTTATATGTGATGGGGAAATTCAACCTTTGGTCTTGTTAAATGGAATTCCTTATGACTCTGCAATTTCTTTTTCATTTATCAAGGTTTCTCTCTAGACTAGCATTTGAATTTGAAAGATTCAGGAAACATGTGTCAGGAGTCAGTGGTTCCAAATAAGGTCCTCAAAATCACAGTTCCTCCACAATCTCTGAGGACCTTCCTCCTTCAGATTTTTTTCTCTCTTTCAATCCCAGCTTCATCCGGCCAATGTCTTTTCTAATGTTTCAGCATATATTTAGCCTTAATTTAAGACTTCCAGAGGTACTCTCCAGTTCTCAGGGGTGTTAGACTTGTCACCTCAGCAATATTCTTACTTCTGTTAAGGCAAAGATCACTTTGTCCTGCATTCAGATCATCAATAAATATCAGTTAATTGATTGATCCTATGAAGTCTCTGCACTTAGGGTATAAATAAGCAAAAAGTTGATTAATGTGTCTATAAGACCATCATCTCTTAATGTCCCAGTTGTTTCTAAATTTTTCACTGTGCTGAGTACACTTTTTATCACCATCTAATTGAAGTAGTGAACTTGGCCTCTGATCTAGCTATGGAAGTGATTTTAATATTGCAACTCTTTAGGTGTGGAGGAACCCGATGTCAGGTCCCCATGTTCCCAGGTTCTTGGTTCCCAGTACCAAAAAATGGTTACTGGTACTGAGTTGATGGAAAGAGTGAGCAGAGATAGCAGGTGAAAGCAGGTGAAGATTAAAGCAGAATACATTCCAATGAAGAAACAAGTCAGCTACAGCAAGGGGAGGAGACACTGAGTTTGACAAGATTTTTCCTTTTAGGGCAGCGCCTGTGGTTCAAAAGGGTAGGGCACCGGTCCCATATGCTGGAGGTGGTGGGTTCAAACCCAGCCCTGGCCAGGAAAAAAAAAAAGAAGAAGAAGAAAAAAAGATTTTTCCTTTTATGTTGACTCCCTAATTTTATTTAAGTGGGAGTGGAATATTCATGATTTTTTCTTAGAAAAAGGTGGAGAATTCCTGGAATTGGAACCCTCCCCTTTTCAATCCATATAAGGCAATTTCTGGGGTTGCCATAGTATTGCTGGGTGTGATTTTTACTATATTAATGAAGATAATTCATTAACTGTACACATGCTCCAGTGACCCTCTTTCAAGGCCTTGACAATATCTCCACTTTGTGACTACCTCTTTCTGACTGATAAGTCCTTGGAGACCCTCTATTGTAGACCAAACATCTGATCAGTCCTTGGAGACCCCTGTGACATGTCATCTGTTTTTTCTTGGGAGCCCTCTCCTTAGGGTCCTAATTGGGCTGTTCCCAAAACAAGCCAAGCCAAGTCAGTACAACCATGTCTGTCTGTCCATGTCAGAAGTCCCTGAGATATTAACTAGCCTCTATCTCGAGGCAACCAACCTGCAAGGTCCTACACCTGCAAAGTCTCAATTAGCCCGATTCCCACGACAACTCAGGCCAGCCTGACTCCAGCCAGTCCAAAAGAGCATCCACCATCCACCCTGCTCATGTCTAACTAACTGCATAACCTAACACAAGAGGTCCTCACAACTTGAACCTCTGCTTTTTACACTATCACAATATGATATCATGTAATTGAAAGGGTGATGCTGATATTTAACCACTCATTTGGACATTTTGCCTTACACTGCCCTTCCTTCCACTGATCTGTTACTTATCTGTCATATGTTGTTACATTTTCCAACATTGGTCTTCCCTCCTTAGTTAAATGGTACATTTCTTGAGGTAACAACATAAACTTAGTGTTAGGACAATTAATCCTGTACTACAACGCACTCATATATCTGATGAATTGCTGTACACCTAACAAACATGCTTACATGATTTCTGAGAATATTTTCCAGGGCTCAGTCATTTACAATGGAAAATCTGTACCTGAAGACTCCACCCAGCTTGGCTCTTGCCAACATCCTGCTATGCCCCAAGAACACTGGCCTTGGCAGAGCATGAAAAGCACTGCTCTCTCCATCATGTCAGCTCCCCTACCCTACTCCCTACCACTTCCTCAAAACACAGATAGTGAGAATAAGGTGGAGCCTGTCAGGCTAGGGCAGATGTGACACAACTGGTCTGATTGGTGTAGGTCCTGCCTGACCTTTACCCCCTGTCTTCCATTCTTACTGCTTTGTAAAAATAGCTCCCACCCTAAAGATGCCTATCTTGACCAGATAATGGATTGATTTAGGAGATTAACTTTTGAATTGGAATGTTGTTTTAGGTCCTGAGTTCTACTGATTATAGTTTAGATGGATCATGGGTTCAGCTGATTATTATTTAAGATAAGGGTTAACAAGGTCTTCACTTTGAACTCAAATGTATAAAACTGTAAAGTTAGAAATAGAAGAATGGAACAGTCTTGGAGAGGCTACTCTCACTGTTCTCCAGAATCCTGGCCTTCTGACAAAGTTTGGTGGACCTATCCCTGTCTCTGCATATTGGCTCACAGTGACAGGCGGCCGGACCCTCTTCATCTGGTAACATCACCACCCTTAAAATCTTAGCCAACACCATCATCAAGGCTGCTTTCTGTCTTCTTGGCATAGCCCTTCCCTGTATGGAAGCTTCAAGACAATGAATACTGCTGCAGCTCAGCATCTGTAGCTCAAGCAGCTAAGGCGCCAGCCACATACACCAGAGCTGGCAGGTTTGAATCCAGCCCAGGCCTGCCAAACAACAATGACAACTACAACCAAAAAATAACTGGGCATTGTGGTGGATGCCTGTAGTCCCAGCTACTTGGGAGGCTGAGGCAAGAGAATCTCCTAAACCCAAGAGTTGGAGGTTGCTGTGAGCTGTGACACCGCAGCACTCGACCCAGGGTGACAGCTTGAGACTCTGTCTCAAGAAAATAAAAAATAAAAAACAAATTCTGCTGCTTGACAAACCTGCATTCCCCCATGACTCTTTTGGACCTACCTGAAGCCTCTAACACCTAGCAGAAAGCCCAGCACTAAATAGGTCTTCAGCAAAGAGTGGTGAATAGAAACGTGGTTCACAGTGAGAGAGGACACCCAACAAGGGTGAGGTATAGGAGAACAGGTCTTCTCAAGGAGACCACAGGATACACCTGTGGGTCCTCTCCATGTTGACTCAGCTCTTGGGAATTTGTAGACTTAACTTGCTGGAACTTGGAAATTTCTACTTCTGTGAAATCCTATAGTTCTGTGGGGGCTGGAATAGCATCTCCCACTTGATTCAAACTGGCCAATGAAAAAGGTACCTGTGAATTGGAAATTTTTGAGTGGAGATAAAACGAGAAAGACCAAGCCAGTTGGGGAACGCGGCCATTTGGAATTCTTCTATGCCGTAAGCTCCCGCCAGCCAGTGAATAAAGCCCTTCCTCTTTTAAACATGGTGTTTGCATGCTCTTTCTCCCCATTGGGCCTCATTTTCTTGCAACAACAGCACAAGGATTAAAAGGCAGCACTAAACCAAAAATTTCTTCCTACAAATAGCAGGTATCCAAAGTCAGTGATGTTTATTTCTGTTGAAGTCTCAGATTTTGAAAGGCAAAACTAAAACAAATTTTCTCCTTGACACATCAGGCATTGTCCACTGAAGTTTACGTCTATGCCCAGAGCCTCCCACTGGTGCCTGGAATGCCACACTCCCTGAACTGCTGGCACGGTGGGGACATGTAGGTCACTGCTCACAATAGAAGTAGGAGAATGAGTTAAAGGGTTCTCTTAATCAAGATATATGACTTCAACAAGGCAAGAACAGGAAGTATTCTGAAAACCATTGTCTAGAAAACATTATAAACAGCATTTTTTTCCTTAGATGCTATAAGGCTGAATCAACATAACATTTTATGCTACAGTCATTCAGGAAGGAGTGTCACCTCCAGGGGAACATTGTCTCAATTGCTGACGGCATTGCATTCCAAAAGCTTGTTCCTGTTCAGAGAGCATACCTGGAAAAAGTAAGGTCTAAGAGAACAGAGGTCTTCTCCAGGAGACCCCAAGGATACACCTGCAAGGTCCTCCCCATGATGACAGCTCTTAGGAATTTATAGAAACTTAACTTCCTGGGACCTGGAAACTAATACTTGCTTCTGCTTCTGCAAAAGCCCACATTTCTGTAAAAGCTGGAGCCAACTTGATTCAAACTGACCAATGAGAAAGGTATCTGTGGGCTGGAACTTTTTTTTTTTTTTTTTTGAGACAGACCCTCAAGCTATTGCCCTGGGTAGAGTGCTTGGCATCACAGCTCACAGCAATGTCCAACTCTTGGGCTTAAGTGATTCTCTTGCCTCAGCCTCCCAAGTAGCTGGGACTACAGGTGCCTGCCACAACCCCCAGCTATTTTTTGGTTGTAGTTGTCATTGTTGTTTAGCAGGCCTGGGCTGGATTCGAACCCACCAACTCTGGTGTATGTGGCTGGCGCCTTAGTCGCTTGAGCTACAGGTGCCAAGTCATGGGCTGGAACTTTTTGACTGGGAATAAAAAGGAGAGGACTGAGCCGGTCAGGGAGTGTGGCCATTTTGAATTCTTCTGTCCTGTCACTCTGCCGGCTAAAATAAAGCCCTTCCTCTTTTAAACTCAGTCTTTCTCTCCAACACTTCTTTCAGGTTGCATGGGGAGCAGCCTGTCGCACTGAACCCCATCAGACCTTCTGGAGGATCACATCTGTGCAATCTCTAACACAAGGGGCATTTATATTTGGGCCCTCATAGGTCACTCTTGATTTGGCAATTCTGGTGAACTGGCAAAGAAGAAATTAATTTGCAAGACAGAGGAGGTCCTGGCGGTACCTGTGGCTCAGTGAGCAGGGAGCCGCCCCATATACTGAAGGTGGTGGGTTGGAACCTGGCCCTGGCCAAACTGCAACAAAAAAAAGTCTGGCATTGTGGTGGGCACCTATAGTCCCAGTTACTTCTCATGCTGAGGCAAGAGAATCACCTAAGCCCAAGACCTGGAGGTTGCTGTGAGCTGTGATGCCACAGCACTCTACCAAGGGCAGCAAAGTGAGACTCTGTCTCTTAAAAAAAAAGACAGAGGAGGCCCATGCAGGATTTTGCAAACTTTTCAGATGATGACACTCCAAAAGAGCCACTTTAGCTGGGCACAGTGGCTCATGCCTGTAATCCTACCACTGTGGGAGACTGAGGCAAGTGGATTGATTGAGCTCAGGCGTTTGAGACCCACCTTAGCCAGAGCAAGACCCAGTCTCAAAAATAGCTGGGTTGTGGGGGACACCTACAGTTTCAGCTACTCGGGAGGCCAAGGCAAGAGAATCACTTGAGCCCAAGAGTTTGAGATTGCAGTGAGCTATGACACCACGGCACTCTACAAAAGATGGCAAAATGAAACTTTGTCTCAAAAACAAAAAAGCCACTTTGGTTTATACCAAAGTCAAGGTTATTTTGAGCTAAAAGTAGCTGAGGAAAAGTAGAAACAGGAAGAGCTCTCTGCCTGCCTTTTATTTGCCTAAAACCAGGGCATACATGGGTAAAGATGCCCCCTCCACCCACTACCAGGAGGACAGAAGTTAATCACAGGAGACAACTGGGACTGTCACCAGAAGAACCTACCTAACAACCCTCCCTAAGTAGCCCCACAAATTAATTAATTAATTTATTTATTTATTGCAGTTTTTGGCCTGGGCAGGAATGTGGATTCTGAGACCATTGCCTGCCATTTTCCTCTTTTGCTGGCAAAATAATAAATGTTTCTTTCCTTCTCCTCAAACAGCTTGCCCCTCTTTTCCTGATACAGCTTTGGGGAACAAGTTTCAAACTTGTAGTGACAGTCTCTCTTAATGAACTACCTAACCTTTTGAATGGTTTCCCAGAAATGGTGGATTTTAGGTAAAATGGAGGAGCTGAGATTCTGAAGACTCCTGGGAAGACTTCCTGACAACTCACCATGCCCAACACCCCGAGCCAATGCAAGTAGACCTTTGTTAGTCACACCACAACCTGCCTCCAGGAACAGGACCCCTTCTTTAAGAGCCTAAAAACTGAAAGAAAAGATTTGAGGCAGCTTTTCCTGTCCTCCTGCCAATTCCTTTCTTCCTTGGCGATCTTCATTGTGTCAATAACTGAATTTTTGTGCAATGAGCAAATGGACCTGGACTGAAACACCCTTTCAGTTTCTACAACAAGAGTAGAGTGATGCTGCCACGGGGGGATGTCTTAGGTCACCAAAAGCTGGAAGGGGCTTGGCACCTGTGGCTCAAGTGGCTAGGGTGCCAGCAACATACACCTAAGGTGGCGGGTTCAAATCCAGCTCGGGCCTGCCAAATAATAATGATGACCGCAACCAAAAAATAGCTGGGCATTGTGGCGGGTGCCTGTGGTCCTAGCTACTTGGGAGGCGGAGGCAGGAGACTTGCTTGAGCTCAGGAATTGGAGGTTGCTGTGAGCTATGATGCCACGGCACTCTACCCAGGGTGACAGTTTGAGGCTCTGTCTCAAAAAAAAATTAAAAAAGTTGGAAGGTACAAGGAAGTGCCCTCCTCTAGATCCCCCAGGGGGTGCAGAGTGCTGCCCACACTGCCATTTCAGGCCTCCAGCCTCTAGAACTATGAGGGAATAAATTCTTTGAGCCACCAAGTTTGCAGTAATTTGTTACAGCAGCTATAGGAAACTAATACAACCTACAAGAATTTTTAATTTCTGGAAAGGATAGGAAGAGTTAGCAGCAAGTTCTATGGCTTTGGTTTTTGTTTTGCTTTCCAAATCAGTTTCCACCACCACCCCATTGACATTTGAAGAGAAGGCAAAGCCTTTAGGAACTAAAATAAAATCTTAAAACTCCCCTTCAGCGGGCTTAGTGCCTGCGCTCAGTGGTTAGGACACTGGTCACATACACTGAGGCAAGTGGGTTTGAACCCAGCCCGGGACTGCTAAACAACAATGACAACTGCAACAAGAAAATAGCCGAGTGTTGTGATGAGTGCCTATAGTCCCAGCTACTTGGGAGGCTGAGGCAAAAGAATCACTTAAGCCCAAGAATTGGAGTTTGCTGTAAACTGTGACACCCTGGCACTTTACCCAGGGTGACATAGTGAGACTCTGTCTCCAAAAAATAAACAACAACAACAACAACAACAACAACAAAAAAAAACAGACTCAGCACCCATAGCACAGTGGTTATAGCACCAACCACATACACCAACGGTGGTGGGTTCAAACCTGGCCCAGGCCAGCTAAACAACAGCAACAAGAAATAGCCAGGGGTTGTGGCGGGTGCCTGTAGTCCCAGTTACTTAGGAGGTGAAGGCAAGAGAATCACTTAAGCCCAAGAGTTGGAGGTTGCTGTGAGCTGTGATGCCACAGCACTCTACCAAGGGCGACACAGTGTGACCCTGTCTCAAAAAAAAAAAAACCTCCCCCTAAGCAGCTGACTGACTGGACCCTCTCCTGGCCAAGGGGATACCCTAAAATGGAGCCATGGGAAACTGTTAGTGAAGAGAAATAGGGAAATGGAATCAGTTAGGCTAAAGAAGGAGTGGTTTAAAATTAAAAGTACCTTACCTCACCACCACATTGCTTAAGCAACGTTCTTTTTCCCTGATGTCACTAGCTCCCAGGCCTTAAAGATGTATATCTTAAGGCACAGACCAAACAATCCTAGGGAGTAGTAACACTGGGAGGAAAAAGATAGTGTTCCATTGTTAGAGTAAAGATTACTTTTATGTTGCTGTAGATAAAGTTTTATATTAAGTTGCAATTCATTAGATGCCTTTTTTTTTTTTTTTGGTAACTTTCTATAAAAATTGCTGTATTTGTGACCAAAGCAGCACAGTCTTGGAGAGACTGCTCTCACTGTTCTCCAGAATTACTGGCCTTCTGGTAATACAGCTTGATGGACCTATCCCTGATTTCTGCATATTGGTTGGCAATGACCAGCAGCTAGACTCTTTCATCTGGTATCAAAAGGAAATTGAACATGCCTCGTCATGGTCCTCTTCTCCCTTCTTGGAGATGGCCTTTGTGTTTTTTTTGTTTGTTTGTTTTGTTTTGTTTTTATTGAGACGGAGTCTCAAGCTATTGTCCTAGGTACTGTGCCACGGTGTCATAGTTCACAGCAACCTCCAACTCAGGCTCAAGCAATACCTCTTGCCTCAGTTTTTCTATTTTTAGTAGAGATGGGGGTCTCACTTTTGCTCAGGCTGGTTTGAAACTCGTGAGCTCAAGCAATCCACCCGCCTCAGCCTCTCAGAGTGCTAGGATTATAGACATGAGCCACCATGCCCAGCCTTTCTTTTTCATTTTTTTTTTTAAGATCCAGAGTCTCACTTTGTCACCCTCAGTAGAGTGCCATGGCGTCACACAGCTCACAGCAACCTCCAACTCCTGGGCTTAGGCGAGTCTCTTGCCTCAGCCTCCTGAGTAGCTGGGACTAAAGGCCCCTGCCACGCCAGACTATTTTTTGGTTGCAGTTTGTCCAGGGCCGGGTTTGAACCTGCCACCCTTGGTGTATGGAGCCAGTGCCCTACCCACTGAGCCACAGCGCCACCCAGCACCCAGCCTTTCTTTTGAGACAGAGTCTCACTATGTTGAGCTGCTTGAACTATAGGCGCCGAGCCTTTTTTTTTTTTTTTTTTTTTTTTTTGAGACAGAGTCTCACTATCTTGCCCTGGGTAGAGTGTTATGGCATCATAGCTCACAAAACCTCAAACTCCTGGGCTTAAGGAATTCTCTTGCCTCAGCCTCCCAAGTAGCTGGGACTACAGGCACCCGCCACAATGCCTGGCTTTTTGTTGTTGTTGTTGCAGTTGTCATTGTTGTCCTAGCTGGCCCTGGCCAGGTTCGAATCCTCTAGCCTTGATATATGTGGCCAGTGCCATAACGACTGTGCTACTGGCACTGAGCCTATAGTTTCTTTTCCATTGACACTTTTTTTCTCCAGGCAGGGAGGTAGCCCTGTACTCATGAGATCAGATTTCTCCTCTCCTTCTTCAGAGCCTGGGTCTGGCTGATTTTATCTTAAACAAGCAAATATGAGTTCAAATCTGCCAAGATGGTCTCTATCATGTCTCCTCTTTCTTCATTATGAGGTAGAAATTCTATGCATATGGAAATTCAACCTCCTTTTTTCTATTTTGTTCAAATTCTACTTAAAGTTTTTTTTGTTTGTTTTTTGGCCAGGGCTGGGTTTGAACCCACCATCTCCAGCATATGGGGCTGGCGCTCTACTCCTTTGAGCCACAGGTGCCACCCTAAAGATTTTCTCAAACTGCGGCCACTGTTTGAGAAGAAAGCATGGAAGATAGATTATGCAGGGTCAGATGTGTTCCCTAGAGGAAAGCCCATGAACAACAGAAACTCCACTTTGACCTTCCTCACAGTGAAATCCACACCCTCTCCTGCTTTAGGAAACACATGCAGCACGCCTTCACTTATGTCGAAATAATCTAACAGGCTCACCTGTCATGGCCAGCACCCAACTCTTTGAATCATGGTGAGTCTGGGTATGTACCCAGGTCTCTAGGAGGACCTGCTTGGCCTGGCCTCAACCCAGTGAATGTCATTCTAGCTGCGCTGTATAAAGCTAACACCATGGGCTTGGCGCCTGTGGCTCAATTAGCTAAGGCGCCAGCCACGTACACCTAAGGTGGTGCATTCGAATCCCCAGCCCGGGCCCACCAAACAACAATGATGGCTGCAACCAAAAAATGGCTGGGCATTGTGGCGGGCGCCTGTGGTCCCAGCTACTTGGAAGGCTGAGGCAGGAGACTCGCTTGAGCCCAGGAGTTGGAGGTTGCTATGAGCTGTGATGCCATGG
>CAUYQV010135269.1:0-22929 GCA_963574575.1 Galagoides demidoff
CGCCTCCCAAGTAGCTGGGACCACAGGCGCCCGCCACAACGCCCGGCTATTTTTTGGTTGCAGCCATCATTGTTGTTTGGCGGGCCCTGGCTGGGGATTCGAACCCGCCACCTTAGGTGTATGTGGCTGGCGCCTTAGCCGATTAAGCCACAGGCGCCAAGCCGCCCGGCCATTTTTTGATTGCAGCCATCATTGTTGTTTGGCGGGCCCAGGCTAGATTCAAACCCGCCAACTAAGGTGTATGTGGCTGGTGCCTTAGCCACTTGAGCCACAGGCGCTGAGTCTTTTTTTTTTTTTTTTGAGACAGAGTCTCAAGCTGTCACCCTGGGTAGAGTGCTGTGGCATCATAGCTAACAGTAACCTCAAACTCTTGGGCTCAAATGATTCTCTTACCTCAGCCTCCCAAGTAGCTAGGACTACAGGCGCCCTTCACAATGCCTGGCTATTTTTTGGTTGTGGTTGTCATTGTTGTTTGGCAGGCCCAGGCTGGATTCGAACCTGCCAGCCTCAGTGTATGTGGCTGGTGCCCTAGCCACTGAGCTACAGGCACCAAACCACCCCCACTTGAATTTAATTCTGTTTTTCTCTCCTGTGGGCTTGGAGTTGTTGATCTACTGGTTTTAACATAGTACTGAGTATATGGGACATACTTACTTTTCCCTTCTTGAGATTTTTTCCTTAAGAGTAAATTATTATTCTTTAATAGAAACATTAAAAAGCAAGCGAACAAGCACGATTTCTAAATACAAGACACCTTTTATAAGGAATTTACAAAGATCACAGGTTCTTTTCCTTATTGGCAGAAATGTGGTCTAGCTTCTGGGAAGGGATAAATCCTTGCAGGAATGTGCTAAATAACAAGGAGCAATTATTGAAGTCTGCTAATTCTACTTTCCTCTTAAGACAAAGGCAAAAAATAAGCTGCAGTAAGTGTGTCTCAGGTTCATAAAGGCAATCTTCCTTTATGGAAGAATTAACAAGTAATAATAATCAAAAAATAATAATATAATACTCCTTATAGATTTCATCTTTTAGATTCAACTTATATGGCGATTTGATCATGTAACAGGACAAAATGTAAATGTTATCAACTTTGCCAATGTAACGTAAAAGCATAGCTGAAAGAATTCAAGAAGTAGAAGAAAGGGGAAAACAAGCAGGAACAGGAACACAGTTCTAACGTATCCCTTCTTTAAAAGGGGAGAATCAAGAAAGATACTCGGCTCAGTGCCTGTGGCTCAAGTGGCTAAGGCGCCAGCCACATACACCTAAGGTGGCGGGTTCAAATCCAGCCCAGACCCACCAAAACAACAATGAGGCTGCAACCAAAAAATAGCTGGGCGTTGTGGCAGGCGCCTGTGGTCCCAGCTACTTGGGAGGTAGAGGCAGGAGACTCACTTGAGCCCAGGAGTTGGAGGTTGCTATGAGCTGTGAAGCCACGGCACTCTACCCAGGGGGATGGGTTGAGGCTCTGTCTAAAAAAAAAAAAAAAAAAAAAAAAAGAAAGATACTCAGGCTGGGCACAGTGGCTTACACCTATAACCCAGCACTTGGGAAAGCCTATGGGGGAGGATTGCTTGAGGCCAGGAATTCAAGATCAGCTTGGACAACATTGCAAGACCCTGCTTCTACAAAAAATAAAAAAGTTATCCTGGCAGGAGGATAACCTGAGCCTAAGCATTCAAGGTTATGATGAACTATGATTGACAGCACTGCACTCTAGCCCAGGCAACAGCAAGATCCAGTCTTTAAAAAAAAAACAAAACAGTGGATGAAATAAAAAATAGAGTTATTACTAACTAAAGTAACCAAGTTAAGCAACAGCAATAAAATTAAAATTAAAACTGTCAAACAGTGAAAAAGGGATAGTGAAATGATCTTAGTATAAGAAAGCTAAATACTCACTTTCTGAATCAACAAGTCAGTAGATAATATCTAAATTTGATAAATCAAGAAATATAGGTAGATTTTTTTTTCTTTTTTGAAACAAAGTCTCACTATGTCACCTTCGGTAGAGTGCCGTGGCATTGCAGCTCACAGCAACCTTACAGCAACCTCAAACTCTTGGGCTCAAGTGATTCTTTTGCCTCAGCCTCCCGTAGCTGGGACTACAGGTGCCCACCATAGTGCCTGGCTATTTTTTTTTTTTTGGTTGTAGTTGTCACTGTTGTTAGGTAGATTATTTAGAGCAGTAGTCTCCAAAATTTTCTGAAGGTATAGGAAAACATTTCTAAGTACATTATCTCTAACACTTATACTACTTAATTATATTCTATGTAAACTTATGATTGTACTAATCATATATTAGTATATGTTATTTATGATAACTTAACAAAAATAGAAATTAGAAATTAAAAGTACAGGCCAGGCAAAATGGTTCATGCCTGTAATCCTAACACTCTGGGAGACCCAGGCAGATCTAGTACCTGAGCTCAGGAGTTCAAGACCAGTCTGAGCAAGAGCAAGAGCAAGACCCTGTCTCTACTAAAGATAGAAAAACTAGCCAGGTACCAGGGTGGGGGCCTTAGTCGCAGCTACTAAGGAGGCTGAGGCAAGAGGGTTGCTTGAGCGCAAGGATTTGAGGTTGCTGTGAGCTATGACGCCACAGAACTCTATCCAGGGAGAGAGAGTGAGGCTCTGTCTCCCAAAAATAAATAATTAATTAATTAAAAGAATATAAGAACAAATTTGAATGGATTTTTCAAAGGAGGAATGCTTATAATAAGTAAAAATGTAGAAAAATCATCATTTATTCATACAAAAATAAACATTTTAAGCTATTTAAAAAGTATATAAGATGGGCCAAAATGATCTGAATAGACATTTCCCAAAAGAAGACACACACAAGACTTGGCGCCCATGGCACAGTGGGTATGGCAATAGCCACGTACACTGAGCCACGTACAGCTAAACAACTGCAACAACAACAACAAAAAAAATAGCCGGGCGTTGTGGTGGGCGCCAGTAGTCCCAGCTACTTGGGAGGCTGAGGCAAGAGAATTGCTGGAGCCCAAGAGTTGGAGGTTGCTGTGAATTGTGATGGCACAGCACTCTACCAAGGGCTACATAGTGAGACTCTGTCTCAAAAAAAAAAAAAAAAGAAGACATACAAATAGCCAACAAGTACCAGAAAAAATGCTCAACGTTACTCATCATCAGGGAAATGCTAATGAAAACCACCACGAGATATCATCTCACCACAGTTTTTGAATGGCTATTATCAAAAGACAAAGAATAACAAATGCTGATAAGAATGCAAAGGCAGAAAAAAGGGAACTGATAGTCTCTCGCTGGGAATATAAATTAGCACAGCCGTTATGGAAGACAACATGGAAACTCCTCAGAAAACTAAAAAGGGAACTATCATATATCCTGCAATCTCACTACCGGGTATACAGGGGGCCACAAAAGTTGCCCCCAAAGTTGCCACACACAGGGAAAATGGAAAACTGTAGCCAAAGGTACCTTTATTTACAAAACAACATTATAAAATTTGGCAAAGAGGTGGCCAAATGTACAGAATATTTTGTAAAAGACCAGGTTAATAAACAGGCCCTGCCTTCATCAGGCCCAAATTCAGTTTTACTGGGTTAGGTATAACTGAGAATGTTATTAAGCTGGTACATTAAACAAAACTAAGCATTGTCCTCTTTAAGGGGTAAAGAACAACTATTATAAGAATACACGGAAGGAAATCAGTTACATTTTAAAGAACGTCTTCTTCGTGTTCATAAACTGGTATTGTCCCAGTGTTACTTTAGTTTGTATAAGGGTACCAAAGATTTAAGAATAGTATCTATCATAAAAAGGAAATATTTCCAAATGTGATCAGCAGGTATTTGCATTTTCTTTCCTTTAATAAATATCTTTCAAACTCTTTTCATAGTTATTGCCAGACAGACTACCATAATAACAGCCCTTCTATAAAACCTCTTCTTTGGCACCACCTTTAACCCTAACACTAAGAGGAAAGAAAATATTTTAGGAAATGATTACTTTTTTTTACTGTTGGAATTCAGTTATATCTTCCTGTCATAGGCAGAATTCTAAAGTTGTCCCCCAAGATTCGCTGGTTATTCAAACATTAATCTAGGTACTGCTGTGAAGGATTTTGCAGGTGGAATTAAGGTTACTAATCAGATGACTTTAAAATAGAGAGATTATCATAGATTATCCAGATGAATTCAATATAATCACATGAGCCCTTAAAAGCAAAAGAGGAAGGGAGAAGAAGAGTCAGTGAGATGGGGCAGAAGAGGAAGTCAGAGGCTCCACCCACTGCTGCTGCCTCTGAAAATGGAGAAAGGGAGCTATCAACCATGAAATGCAAGTGGCCTCAAGGCTGAGAAAAGCCCCAGTCATCAGCCAGCAAGGAAATGGAGATTCTGTCCTGCAAGTGCACGGAGCTGAATTCTGACAACCCAAGATGTATAGAAGACAAGTCATTCCCAGAGCTCTAGAAACTCAGCCCTCATATTTTGATTTCAATTTTGTGAAACCTGAAGCAGAAACAGCTGAGTAATACTGTGCCTAGACTTCTAACTTATAATACTGTAAGAGCAAGATACAAATAAATGGGCATTGTTTTAAGATACTAAATTTGTGGCTCGGCACCTGTAGCTCAAGCAGCTAGGGTGCTGGCCACATACACCGGAGCTGGCAGGTTCAAATCCAGCCAGGGCTTGCCAAACAACAATGACAACTACAATCAAAAATAGCTGGGCATTGTGGCGGGCACCTATAGTCCCAGCTACTTGGGAGGCTGCAGCAAGAGACTCACTTAGGTCCAAGAGTTGGAGGTTGCTGTGAGCTGTGACGCCAAAACACTCTACCCAGGCCAACAGCTTGAGACTGTCTCATTAAAAAAAAAAGATACTAAATTTGTGGTAATCTATTTACAGTAGCATTGGAAACTAACACCCTTTGTTTAATCACTGACTTCAAACTTGATCTGTTGAATCTCATTTTTCTGTCCCTTAATGTAACTAAACAGCGTCCCTACATTTCTAGTCATACTCAGTTATTAGGAAACCCAGCCCTCTTTATTTCCTCCATTTTATTTTGAAAATGTCTAAACCTACAAAAACTTTAAAATAATATGACACTGGGTGGTGCCTGTGGCTCAAAGGAGTAGGGCGCTGGCCCCATATACTGAAGGTGGCAGGTTCAAACACAGCCCCAGCCAAAAGTGCAAAAAAAAAAATTAATAATAATATGACACTGTTATACCTCATACCTATATTCCCCCACTGCTAACACTGTTCTGCATTTACTTAATTTCTCACTTCCTGAATGTACATAAATATTTTTCCCTCTCCCTCTTTCTCCTCTGTATCAGAGGTCCTAAGCTGGGGGTGATTTTGTCCCCTAGAGGATATATACCAATGTCTGGGAACATTTCTGATTGACATTCAAGGGGTGCTACTGGCATCTAATGAGCCCAGGGATGTTGCTAAATATCATACAATGTGGAGCCCCCCGACACACACACACACAAAAAATACCCAGCCCAAAGTGTTAATAATGCTGAGGTTAAGAATCCCTGCTTTTGGCTCAGCTTGTAGCTCAGTGGTTAGGGCTCCAATACTCCAGTATTGGCAGGTTCAAACCTGGCCTGAGCCTGCTAAACATCAATGACAACTACAACAACAACAAAATAGTCAGATGTTGTGGCAGGTGCCTGTAGTCCCAGCTATTGGGGAGGCTGAGGCAAGGGAATCGCTTAAGTCTAAGAGTTTGAGGTTGCTGTGAGCTGTGATGCCTTAGCACTCTATGGAGAGCAACATAGTGATACTCTATCTCAAAAAAAAAAAAAAGCTTTCTATATATGTGTACACAAACATTTTTCCCTGAACTACTGAAAGTTAAATTACAGACATTGCCATCCTTTTTACCCTAAATTCAGTTTCTATCTTCTAAAAACAAGGACATTAGCCCATAAAACATAATTTAACATTGATACAATACTACTCTCCAATATCCATTTTCAAATTTCCCTATTATCTCAAAAAATATCCCTTAAGCCTTTTTAAAAAATACAGGGTCCAGGCTCAGCACCTATTGCTCAAGTGGCTAAGGCGCCAGCCACATATACCTAAGGTGGTGGGTTCGAATCCAACCCAGGCCCGCCAAACAACAATGATGGCTGCAACCAAAAAATAGCCAGGTGTTGTGGCAGGCACCTGTGGTCCCAGCTACTTGGGAGGTGGAGGCAGGAGACTTGCTCGAGCCCAGGAATTGGAGGTTGCTGCGAGCTGTGATGCCATGGCACTCTACCCAAGGGGACAGCTTGAGGCTGTCTCCAAAAAAAAAAAAAAAAACACAGGGTCAAAAGGGTCCATCGGTTTGTGTGTTGATTAATATTTCAAATTTAAATAAATAATAAGCTCTAATTTTTAAGCAATGAAAGGCAGGGATTAATACTTGTGGTGCCAGCTCTAAGATCTAATAGTCCATGACTCTGACAATATGTTACATCTGAAATGTATGTATTAATTAATTCAAGAAAGCTGTTAGTACATTAAAAATTTCTCTTGCAAGAATATCCTCAACATGATTATTCTGTTCTTAGGAAAGAAAGGGGAACATCGCTTATAATAACCCACAATCCTACTGAAAAAGCATCAATCTGAAACAACAAATCAAGAAGAAACTGTCTCCAAAGAAGAAATACTAATGGCCAAAAGCACGAAAAGACACTCGACATCACCAATCACCAGGGAAATGAAATCAAAACCACAATGAGGTATCAACTCACACACCTATGAGGCTGGCCACTCTCAAAAACCCAGAAAACAACAAGTACTGATGGGGATGTAGAAAAATCAGAACCTTTGTGCATTGTTGGTGGGCATGTAAAAGGATATGGCCACTTCACAAAACAGTTGGAGGTTCTCCAAAAAATTAAAAATAGAATTACCATATAATCCAACAAACTCACTACTGAGTATATAAAAAAATAAATAGCAAGATCTCAAATAGGTATGTGCACTCCCACACTCACTGCAGCATTATCTGCAACAGCTGGGAGGTGAAACCAACCAAAATGCCCATGCACTGTTGAATGGATGAAGTGAATGTGGAATACACACACATTCAGCCCTTAAAAAGAAGGGTCTTGTCATAACAGTGATTTTCTTTTTTTTTCTTTTTTTTTTTTTTTTTTTGAGATAGAGCCTCAAGCGGTACCCCTGGGTAGAGTGCCACGGCATCACAGCTCACAGCAACCTCCAACTCCTGAGCTCGAGAGAGTCTCCTGCCTCAGCCTCCCAAGTAGATGGGACCACAGGCGCCCACCATAACACCTGGCTATTTTTTGGTTGCAGCCATCATTGTTGTTTGGCGGGCCAGGCTGGATTTGAACCCGCCACCTTAGGTGTATGTGGCTGGTGCCTTAGCCATTCGAGACACAGGCACGGAGCCATAACAATGATTTTCAACTGGTGTGCTGTGAGGAGATCTTAGGTGTGCCTCAAAAACTTTTAAAGATCATTAATTAGGCTCGATGCTCATAGCACAATGGTTATAGCACCAGCCATATACACCGAGGCTGGCGGGTTTGAACCCAGCCTGGGCCAGCTAAACAACAATGATAACTGCAACAAAAAATAGCTGGGTGTTGTGGCTGGCACCTGTAGTCCCAGCTACTTGGGAGGCTGAGGTTAAGAGAACTGCTTAAGTCCAAGGGTTCGAGGTTGCTGTGAGCTATAATGCCAGAGCACTCAACCAAGGGTGACAGAGTGAGACTCTGTCTCAAAAACAGAAAACATGAACTCCCCGGCAAAAAACACAAAACCCTGGGGCACCTGGAAGGCTACAACAAAGAAACGCTTTCACTGTATGCTCTGGTCTGAAGGAAGTGCAGTGAGGATGGAATCTGTGTCAGAATTCACCATTTCTTTCAGTTTCTATTGAGGCTTAAAAAGCAAGTATTGGTAATATCAAATGGCTGTATTATCATCTATGCTTGAATTTAAGACTTTACTGCATGTACAAATACCATCTCAGAAAACTAATTAAAATTCTGGCGATTAAGTTTTAGGCAGAGGCAAAAGCTAAATTCTGAATAGCAGATCTAATAAGGTAATGAGAACTACACCACCTGCAGGCCTTCTCCCTCTATAACTTTTGAGGGACAGGGAACAACCATGGACTCTAATTAGATTTAAAATAATCCTGGAGGCTGTAAATGGACAAAAATCCATAATACTCTTACTACAATATTTGTCAATACTGTCACTATTACCAGCTAATCTGTATTAGTAACACTACATGGCACTAAAACCTATAAAATATCCGCATTAAGTCATCTACAGCAGTCATGTTTGTGAAAATAGTACTAATATAAGCCAGAGAGTCAGGTATGTGAAACGCTAAACAAGTACCAACGTCCTAATTAGAACATGCCATCTACCCATTCATTCATGACAGCCCTAGTGAACACACACTGAAATTAATTGCAAGAGCAGTCATTTTTAAGAGAATATCTCAAAAAGGGCTTAAAAGCCTTCAAAGAACCTAAGTATCTCAGACTTCAAATTCCATTAGAATTGTGCCAACTTTTCATATGCAGCAGGACATGTAGGCAGAATTATTGGAATGGAAAATGTGCATAATCTAAGGATAGAGAATTATCCTAAATTGTCTTAGTTTTCATTCTTCCAGGACTTAATGATAGTGAGAAGGAAGAAGGTATTCTAAACCCAAACCAAGGAATTATAGAGCTGCTGTGTTATCAGCCTCACTCAGACTATGAGTAAGCCCTAAACAAAATAGATAGTAATTTGTAGAAAACACTCTGCTAAAAACAGACAAATGCAGGTGTCATTCTGGGTTACCACACTCCAGTAGGCCACAAGTAATATGCACCATAATGGTGCATGAAAGAAAAATACTACCTAAAAATAGTTTAAGCAGTTAATATACCCCACAATCTCTGATCTCAGAGTAGGATTCCACTCTGCCCAATGTGCGGTGCTATTTAGCAACTTCAGGAAGTACTACTTCCCAAGTAATGCTTCTCAACAAAATAACTGGAAAGATTGGAACTGTAAATTAGCTTGCTGTGAGATACCCTTCTTTGAGAAGCTCATTGCTCTGGTAAATGTTGGTTATCTATTTCAGGCAGGTCACGTGTCCCCCTGTGGCACACAGAGAGGCTGCAAAGACAGACAACGTGCCTGTACCACTCCTCTAAGTGTTCCCTGAACCAAAAAGCTGGCATTGGTGGAGTCCGCAGCAAAGGACAGAGAGAAGGACCATGCCCATCGGATAAACTCAGTTCTGTTCTTTTTAACAGATTCATTGAGCTATAACTCAGAGACCACACAATTTACTCATTTAAAGTATGCAATCCAGTGGTTTTTAGTACATTCAGAGAGTTGTGCAACTATCACCAACAGCAATATTAGAACATTTCCATCCACCCTAAAAAAAAGTCTTTTATCCATCATTAGTCATTCTCCATTTCTTCCCACCCTCCCGACCCTAGGCAACCACTGATATATTTTGTCTTTATAGATTTGCCCATTCTGGACATCTCATATGAATGAAGTCATACAATTTATAGGCTTTTGTGACTGATTTCTTTCCTACCTTTAATATTTTCAAGGTTCCTCCATGACAAGATATGTATTTCATTTCACTTTATGGCTCTATAATATTCTATTATGTGGATATACCACAAATGTTCTTTTCTTCACAAGAAATAGAATCTCTTTTCTGTATGAACAAAGCTGTAAACAGTGGTTAGGTGCCCACATTAGCCCATAAATGCCCATTGTAGCAGAAAATATATCAACAGTAATATAACTGCATAATGCTACAGTTCCCTAGAAGTGTCACCAACTACTGCAGTGATATCTGAATTAATAAAAATATTGAGAATGGAGCTCCTTACAATTAAGCCAACTGCTTAATTCCCTATAAATGGTAGAGGAAAAAAAGGAACTTGGAAATCCTAAGGCTTGAATATCTCAAGACATAACTGCTCTTTGACCCCAAGAAAAACTGCACAACAGCAAGTATGCCAAGCTGGTCTCGGACTCTCTCACTGCTCTTCCTGGCCTTATTCTCTCCCCTCTCCCTGTGAAATAACTCCAAATCCTTCTTGTCCTCTTCATCCCTTCTCCAACCCCCAACAGGATCTCTTATATCTCTTGAATAATTAATACCCTCACTCTAAATTTTATTTTATTTAAATTTCTTTTAAATAATAGATTCACATGAAAATGTTACTTAAATCAGACATTCTTCCAAAACATGAAAAGAGATATGAAGAACTTCTGGCATGAACATGCTGGTAAGGGGAGAGATGTTTTGTTTTTACCAATAGACCCTTTCAAATCACTGTAAACCCACTCTATGGCAAATCAGATTTCATCAGTACTCTCAGGCTGATACCTATCTAGGAGGGAGGAGAAAAAATAAATTGACGTAATAATGGTATTATGAGTATGTCTAAAAATAGCCTTATCTGTTACGAATGCGTATGTGAAATGATGTGATGTCTGATTTGCTTTTTTTTTTTTTTTTTTTTTTGAGACGGAGCCTCAAGCTGTCCCCCTGGGTAGAGTGCTGTAACATCACAGCTCACAGCAACCTCCAACTCCTGGGCTCAAGCGAGTCTCCAGCCTCCGCCTCCCAAGTAGCTGGGACCACAGGCGCCCGCCACAACGCCCGGCCATTTTTTTTTTGGTTGCAGCCATCATTGTTGTTTGGTGGGCCGGGCTGGGGATTCGAACCCGCCACCTTAGGTGTATGTGGCTGGCGCCTTAGCCGATTGAGCCACAGGCGCCGCCTGATTTGCTTTCAAATACTTTAGTTGGGAGAGAGAGGATGGAGGGGAATGAACCAAAATACTGATATGTAATTGTTGAAGGCAGGTGATGGGCTCATGAGAGTTCATTATTCTTTTCTATCTTATTCATATTAAAATTCCATAGTAAAACACTTTTACGAGAGAGAAATTATTCTCTCAGGCAGTCTTTTGCTCCTTCTCTTTCATAGCACTTACTGCTGTCACCACATATTTCTGAGATTATATTATGAGATTATTATATTACTACCAGTTTCCTCACCTAGACTTTAAGCTCCATGAAGATCACAAAGGTGTTTGCTTAGCTCCCACAGGGTCCCCACCACCTCACATAGTTTGTGGTACATGACAGACATCCAACAAATATGTACTCCATAAATGACTGAATCAATAAAATAAATCATAACATGCACCTCAGTCAATAAATGCTCAATAAATAAGGGAGGGGAGTGGGAAGCCTAGAACCTTTAGCTGAAGGGATTCAACATATTTACCTTTACGTGTTTATCAAGTAAGTTCACATGCTTTTCTAGTAGAAATGCAGTAAACGTGTCACAAAATACTTAACTTCACCTAGTTTATGCAAATATATTTGTGTCGTGTACTCAGCTAAGAATTATAATGTCACTTTATCATATGGAAACTACAAAGTCCAAAAGTAACCTTCAAAGTCATGATAAATCAGGCGCACAAATGGGAACAGACTCTGCTCTGTCTTCAAGCTTCATGAGCTCCTAAAAAAACATGATTTTACTCCCAAGAAATTTCTTTTTTAAAAAGGAAAAAGGGGCGGCACCTGTGGCTCAAAGGAGTGGGGCGCTGGCCCCATATGCTGGAGGTGGCAGGTTCAAACCCAGCCCCAGCCAAAAACTGCAAAAAGGAAAGGAAAAAGAGTACTGTATGTATTAATCCAAACTTAAATGGCTGAGAAACTAGCAGTATAATAGTCTCAGCTGAAAATATTTTGACTTTGCCTAAAATAATTTTAAGTTTGAAGCATCTAGTGGTAGAGAAAGTATAAAAGGTAGAAGGTGAGATACTTCTGCACTAGGGAACAAAGAAGGTAGGACAGTTGAATGACTTGAAGGCCCTTTTTTAACTGGTTAAAACAGTAACATGAAGGACATACAAAAATTTATAAAGATAATAAATATTAATAACAAGACAATATTTAAAACACCAATCCCAATCCCTAGAATTCTAGTTCCCAGAATATTTTTTACCTCAAATATAATACTATAACCAATAAAATTTCTAGCTACTGATTATTTCATACAGAAATAACTTACTACATATCACTACGCCCCCAAATCCTTTTGAAATCCTGAGAACCTGAGTTTACCATAATTTGGTAATAGATCATGATGTGCAAATTCAGAAAGTCAGAAGTGCCAAAAGTTTGTCATTAAAGGAATCATAACTAACTGTATTTATAAACTAACCTTAACTTAATTTTAGCTGATCTGAAAGTTCTTGTGCTGCAGGGCCAAAAAATGTCACAGCCGTATCTGCGGATGGCATTTATAGCCAAAAGAATCAATGTTTAAAATAAAGTATACCATCAAATCTAAAAAATTGTATAGACGGGCAGTTTTTGTAAAAACATTTTAAATATCCTTAGCAACATTTTAGGGGGAAAGATGTTTTTAAATTCACATAAAGGGTTACAAAGAGGTACCTGGTCTGTGTTGAATTCTAGACTGGTTTTGAGACTGTTACTCCAGGGCATAATCACTACTGGCTTCCTACAAAACTCAGGACATTCATTCTTTTTTTTTTTTTTTATTGAATGGTAACTATGTACATTAATGCACTTCTGGGGTACAGTGTGGGGTTTTCACATGCAATCCGAAGGGATATTCATTCTTATTCCTACACCCTTAATATCGTGCTTCCAATTTGGAACATATCACTCATTTCAGAGTAATGATTTACATATACAGTTTTCAAGCAGAATGTAAGATTTACTTGCTCCATGATGGCTCCTTCTCAACTTATCTTACAATTTATAAAATCACCATTTGACCTTAAATAATCTACCAATACCTTTAAGTTATTTAATGTTAAGTGCTGCCTGATGAAGACAACACTGCTAACCCACGCGAGACATTGATTTGTACTTGTTTTTCCATCGGAGTGATGGATTTGCGTTCAGCTATTCCGGCGTCTACTAGGTCCCCCTGGTGACCAAACCGTACATTTAGGCACTAGTAGGTAGGGTTCCAAGGCACAAACTGGCAGTGGAACAGAGAGGGTGGAAGGGGAAATCATGAAAAATTAACATGCCAACAGTACACACGACATGACTGAGAATTACGTTGGCATCGCTGGGGTTTTTGAGATCTGCACACCAGCCACCATCCCCTTCCCTTTTAAATGGCAAACACCCATCCGCCTCCTTCGGGCTTCCGATCCCACCTTCCATTTAAACCTCGGGTGTGACAGAAAGCCCAAACCAAGGGGCTCAGCACGAGGCACTAGCCACTCTGAGGGGGTTTGGGGAAACACTGATGTGACAAACGGTCGAAATTTTCTATCTAAAATATGGAGGAATGACACAACACCTTTCCTACCACAGATTGAAGACCCAAGACAGAGTCAAGAATTGCCGACCCACAGGGGGCCCGGAGCCGGGAGGACGGAAAGCCCCCAGAATACCAGGGAGAGGACTGCGGCGCGTCCCGAGCTCCCACTGGAGGGGCGAAAAGCTGCGGGCAGCGCCGGGAGCGCGGGGTCGCAGCCGGGTCACGTCTTGGGGTGCCAGGGGCTCGAGAGCGAGAGCGGGCGGGACGCCCGGGGCCCCGGAGCTGGGCCGTCCGAGGCGCGGGAGGCGCGGGGGCCGCGGTGGGGGTGCGCGGGCAGCGCCGCCGAGGGGGCTGCGGCGCCGGGGCAGCCGCGGAGGGCGCGCCGCCAGGTGCCGGACGGCAGGGGGCAGCGGGATTCTGGCAGGCGCCGACCCGGGGAGGGAGGAGGGCGGCGCGGGAGGACGCGCGGCCGGGTGCGTCCGCAGCGGGTTGCGGGGCCGCCGCCGGCCTACCTGGAGATAATAGGGTTTCCTTAGCCAGGCCCCCGGACAGAGACTCCTCGCCATGGTAATCACACATCGCCCCGCTGCGCCGCAGTCAGAGGCGGACCCGAGCGCCGGCCGCCCGGCTCCCCGCCTCACCCCGCCTCCCCGCCCCCTGCCCGGCCGGGCCCGCCCACTCCCCCGCCCCCGCCGCCGCGCGCTCTGCGCTTCCCCCGGCCCAGCTGCAGTGACGGCGGACGGCGGCGCGAGGCCCGGCCTCCTCCGCTGCTCGCCCGGCCGCCGCGGCTGTCAGAGCGGGTGCCGCCGACTGTGCCATAAAAGGGGAGTCGCGCCTCGCCTCCGCCGACACAAATCCAACTGCGCCTCGCGCTTAAAGGGGAGGCGCGCGGAGGAGGGCGGAGGCGCCGCGGAAGCAGGGGTGTCGCCCCCTCGGCGCGGAGAGGAGCGTGCGTCGCGCCGGCCGCAGCACCGACCCCTGGGACCGCACGGATCTGGCCGCCCGCTCTGCCTACCGGCTACCCGCGCTGCGTCTGGCGCGCGTCCTACCCGCCGGTCCTGGCTAGACTGACGCTCCCTCTGGGCTCCTGCTCCTCGGGTCACAACGTGTTTGGGCGGGTTGTATCGAAATTCAAGGGAAGCTTGGGACTCCAACCCTGGGGACCGGCTCATTCTTTCTCGCTCACGGTGGCGGCTGGTGTGGGGATGAGGAGGCGGCTACCGCAGCTGGGGACGGGGACCTGCGGGTCCCGCGAGCCCTGGGTTCTGCGGCGAGGCAGAGAGGACTCTGCTGAAGGCAGTGTGACCCCTGTCCCCAATCCAGTTCGCCTTAACGGACTTCAACTTAGTTAAAAGTACTTTTAAAATTTTTTGACTTTTTATTTTTATATTGTTTTTAAGACAGCTTTGGCATTTTCCCGGCCCCACCCAGAAACCCTGAGTCAAAGTAAAAAAATTAATGAATTAAATACAGACTTGAAGACAGGGAACCCGGAACGTGGCATAGCTACTCAGTTAAAGCCACATAACACAGGGTGTGGTGTCTTTCTTTTGACAGTGAGGTCCAAATAAGGGAAAAAGAGCCACCCTAGTAGGAGAACAGCTGTTGATTCGAGAGACTTGTAATGGAAGAAGGTGCATTTTTTTTCTTTGTACAGCACATACCACGTTTTCATGTGATGCCCACAAAGTTTAGGTGGCTATTTAGAACTCATTTGGGCCTGTAGCTCTGAGGTTTCCCCAGAAGCAAATCTGTCCTTACTCTCACCATGGTGTTTACATAATCCTTTTTCTGCCGCTTTGTTTCTGAAGAGATAACTTTCTGCCTGCTCTTTCCGCTAACCAACACACAGACACAGGTTTTAACCTCAAACCTCAGTGGTTATTTTTTTTGCTCTCTGTTTTTGAGTCTTACTATATTTCCTAGGTTCAAACACCTGGACTCAAGTGAGCCTCTCTATCTTCTCCAGTAGCTGGTAAAACAAGCACAGGTGACTGACCCTGGCTACTTGGTGGAATTTTACTGCTTGCAGATAAACTCAGATTAAGTGATTTTCAGTTTGAGGTAAAGAGACTTTAGTAATTTCTGCTAACCTGAGAATGGATTCTCCTGGTTTCGTTCATTCAATGAATCTTGAGTACCCAGACACTATTCAAGTTGTCTGGGATATATATGTGAACAAAACAACCAAAAATCCTTGCTCTTGGGGGATTGTATGGGGGGGGGGGGACAGGCAATAAATAAATATAATCAATAAGAACATCTTATCAATAAGAAAGCTGATAAGGGTTATAGGGGGGAGCAAAGTAGATGGAAAAAGCTATAAGTAGAGGGAAAAGGTTTGAGGGAAAAGACCAGTTTGGAACATGTTACATTTGATATATCTGTTAGAAATTGAAAGTGGAGTAAGTTTCTTTTCTTTTCTTTTCCTTATTTTTTTTTTTGACAATCTCACTGTGTTGCCCAGGCTACAGTGTTGTGGCATCAGACTCACTCAACAGCAACCTCAAACTCTTGGGTTCAAGTGATCTTCCTTGTCTCAGCCTCCCAAGTAGCTGAGACTACAGGTGCTACTGCCTCAACACCCAGCTAATTTTTCTATTTTTAGTAGAGACAGGGTCTCACTCTTGGATAGGCTGATCTGGAACTCCTGAGTTCAAGGGATCCTCTCTCCTCGTCCTCCCAGAGTGCTAAGATAACAGGCGTGAAGTGGAGATTTTGATTAGGCAGTTGTATACATAAGTGTGGGTTTAAAGAGAATGGTCCAAGCTAGAAATATAAAAGAGATGTCAGCATTTAGATGATATTTAAAGCCATGACACTGAATGAGATCACCAAGGAAATGAGAGAAAAAGGAAGAGAACCAAGGATGGAGCCCTGGAGATAATGAAACTTTAATTGAGGAGAAGTGGATGAGCCAGGCAAGGAGACTGAAAAGGAACATCCATGAAGTAGTGAGGTATCCTGAATTCACTACCAATGAGAGCACAGGTTACTAATGGCAACCCTGGGCAGACCTGTCTTGTGTGACTGGTCTAACATTTACAGATTGAGACACTTTACATAAATATCCAGATTTCTGGTTGTTTTGACAATTAGGTCAGCTGACCAAACTTTGTTTTGTTTTTGAGACAGAGTCTCACTTAGTTACTCTCAGTAGAGTGCTGTGAAGTCATAGCTCACAGCAACCTCAAACTCCTTGGCTTAAGCCATTCTCTTGCCTCAGCCTCCCAAGTAGCTGGGACAACAGGTGCCTGCCACAACGCTGGGCTACAGCTGACCAAACTCCTATTCACAGACCATCAGTGGGCTGGCGTGACCCCCTCTGCGTGGAGTGTGTTCTGCAGCTTGCCACAGTCCCTAGTTTTACTGCTCACAGCAACTTAAAACTCTTGGGCTCAAAACTCTCCTTCCTTAGATTGACTGCTCCATTGCCCCAGCATTTATTTATCTTTCCTATCCAGCCCCCGTAGGCATTTGACTTTGTGACCAATTAGAATCATAGCATGTGATTTAGAAAATAGACTGAAACAAGAGCTGCTGTGGAGCTGTAGAATGAGAAGCAAGAAAGGGACAGGGGAAGAGAACAGACAATGATTAGGCTCCGGATTAATGATTTCCCTAAAAAGAACTCATGTTTTACCTGAAATTCTCCAGAATGAATTCTTTCTGTTTGCGGTGTAGCCTATGTTCACCTTCTTATGCCATGAGATGGTGCAGGTGGAGACTGAATTCACACCCCAGGAAAAATGAAATCTATTGATTGAGTCATGAGAACAGACTGAAATGAGAGACAGGGCTCTCTCTCTCTCTCTCTCTCTCTCTCTATATATATATATATATATATATAATCTACAAGAAAGGCATGTTGTACGTTAAAATAAAAAAATCCAGTGGTTCTTTAATATTCCACTAATACCACAACCAAATATTAATCCATTGCATCCAAAATGTTATAAAATGCTCTTCAGAAAATGGAGCACAAGAAATTTATCATAAAGCCAAATGTTTTGTGTATCTCCTTTTTTTCATTGCTGTTAGAGGCAAGGTCTCTCTTTCCCCCCTCAGGGTCAAGTGGAGCGGCAAGATCATAGCTCACTGCTGCATTGAACTCCTGGGCTTAAGCCATCCTCCTGTCTCAACCTCCCAAAGTGCAAGGGTTATAGGTCTGAGCCACTGTGCCTAGCCTTCTATCTTATTTTAATGTGTATTTATTTTTAAAAAAAAAAAAAAAAAAGGAATGGCCAGGCGTGTTGAGTCACGCTTC
This sequence comes from Galagoides demidoff, assembly GCA_963574575.1. NCBI lineage: Eukaryota > Metazoa > Chordata > Mammalia > Primates > Galagidae > Galagoides > Galagoides demidoff. The sequence goes on from CAUYQV010135269.1 coordinate 17,609, forward strand.
GCTTGTAATCCTAGCACTCCGTGAGGCCAAGTCGGATGGATTGCCTGAGCTTAGGAATTTTTTTTTTTTTTTTGAGATGGAGCCTCAAGCTATCACCCGGGGTAGAGTGCCATGGCATCACAGCTCATAGCAACCTCCAACTCCTGGGCTCAAGCGAGTCTCCTGCCTCTGCCTCCCAAGTAGCTGGGACCACAGGTGCCCACCACAACGCCCGGCCGTTTTTTTGGTTGCAGCCATCATTGTTGTTTTGGCGGGCCCGGGCTGGGGATTTGAACCCGCCACCTTAGGTGTACGTGGCTGGCGCCTTAGCCGATTGAGCCACAGGCGCAGAGTCTGAGCTCAGGAATTTGAGACCAACCTGAGCAAGAATGAGACCACATCTCTAAAAATAGCTGGGTGTTGTGGTAGGCCCCTGTATCCCAGCTACTTGGGAGGCTGAAGCAAGAAGATCACTTGAGCCCAAGAGTTTAAGTTGCTGTGAGCTATGATTCACAGCACTCTACTGAGGGTGACAAGTGAAGACTGTCTTTGCAAAAAAAAAAAAAGATTGTTCCAACTTAGGAGTTTGAAGTTGCTATAAGCTACGATGTCACAGCACTCTATCCAGAGTGATAGAGTAAGACTCTGTCTCAAAAAAAAGAATGATTAGAATTTGAGGGTGGCCGGGCATAGTGGCTCACTCATAGCACTCTGGGGGGTCGAGGTGAGTGAATTGCCTGAGCTCAGGAGTTCAAAACCAGCCTGAGCAATATGGGGACCTCATCTCTAAAAATAGCCTGGCATTTTGGTGGGTGCCTGTAGTCCTAGCTACTCTGTAGGCTGAGGTAAGAGAATCACTCGAGCCCTAGAGTTTGAGGTTGCTGTGAGCTGTGACACCATGGTATTCTACCAAAGGCAACAAAATGAAAGTGTGTCCAAAAAAAAAAGAATTTGAAAGTAAAATTCCAATTCATTGTTATGTCCCTAAAACCTGGCATGGTACTTCGCATGTAGAAGATAATTCATAAATATTTGTTTAGAAGAATGAATGAATAAATGAGGCTGCCAGGAGGATAAGAAGCGTAAAAATAGATTTTAAAATGTTTTTAACTTGAAAGCGGCAATTCAAAATTTGAAACAGAATCATGAAAGACAATCTTTATTTTGCTCTTTATTCTTATTAGTACATTCCCTGAAGAAATGGAAGCTTTTCTAGGAATTATTCTTTAAGAAAATAAACAGCCTATAATAATTTGATGCTAAGAATTCGTCTGACTTGAGGCATAGCGCTATAATCCTGGAAAATATGACATTCCTCCTAATGAAAATACTGCACTAAAAGACTTGCATTGAGAATTCACAATGACTGCAGCAAAAATCATATGAAACCTGTCACATGGAAGTCATTGAAGGGATCACTTTAATATGGTGGGTTATAGTCTTCAGAGGGATATGAACTTGTCCTGAGACCATCTGGTAATATTTTCAGCCTCTGGCAATAGTATCAGGAATTTTGCACGTACAGTCAATGTCATGATATTAAAGCAGCATTTTACAATGTGGTTTTACCACTCTTTAATTTTATATATAAAAATATGCCTTTGGCTCGGCACCTGTGGCTTAGTGATTAGGGCGCCGGCCACATACACTAAGGCTGGCAGGTTTGAACCCGGCCCGGGCCTGCTAAACAACAATGACAAATACAACAACCAAAAAAAATAGCTGGGCATTGTGGCAGGTGCCTGTAGTCACAGCTGCTTGGGAGGCTGAGGCAAGAGAATTGCATAAGCCCAAGAGTTGGAGGTTGCTGTGAGCTGTGACCCACTAGCACTCTACTGAGGGCAACATAGTGAGACTCTGTCTGAAAAAAAAAAAAAAGAATATGCCTTATTCTCCGCAGAAGAGGAAAATTGCATAGGGACATATGCAGCAAGATGACCTGGTAGGACTGGCACAGCTCTATTCACTGGGTGATTTGTAGTATTTTCTTCCTTCCGATGACCAGCCCTAAACATTCCCCAGTTCTCTTGAGCACAAGAATAACCATGCAAATCCAGGAAACATCCGATTTTCTGAGAGGATAGCAAAGATCTTAGAGGACCCAGATGTTTCCTTACTGATTACTCCTAGTAAGATCCAGACAGAGCTAATGAATTCAGAAAATAGAAGATAAAGGGTTCCAAACTTTTAGTGGAGCATAGTCCATGTCTTTTCCTGAGATTTTTTTTTTTTTTATTTGGTCCATATAGTGGTTAGAAGCTCTGCACGAACCACTGGAGCCAGATAAACTGTCTAGTTCTGCCACTTTCTAGCTGAGTGACCTCAGGCTAGTTACTTAAAATCTCTATCCCTCCATCTCATCTTCAGTGACAGGTTCCTTAACTATATGAAGATTAAATGAGGTGAATGCTTCGCACAGAATAAGCACTGAACACACATGGAAGGTCCAAAACAGATTCTACAATGCCATGCTAAAAGATGTATATGACTGCTGCTGTTATCAGACAAATGCATGGAGAGCCAGCATCTAGCATCTTCCACAAACCTTCTCAAAAGGTTTTAGGAAAAAATTCATTTTTTAGTTATAGAAGAATGAGCTTTTCCACACAAAATTTCCTCCCTCCATCCCTTCCTTCCTTCCTCGCTCTCTCCCCTTCCTCTATTTCCCTTACTCTCTTTCTCCTTCCTTCCCCCTCCTTCCTAAACTCCTTTCTTTCCTTCCTTCTCTCTCTCTTACTCTTTCTTCTTCCTCCCTCTCTCCCTACCCCCTCCTTCCTTACCTTCTTTCCTTTCTTCCCTCCCTCTTTTCCTCTCTCCCTCCCTCCCTTACTTCCTTCCATCCTTTTTTCTTTTTGTGACAGGATCTTGCTCTGTCTCCCAGGCTAGAGTGTGCTGACATAATCATAGCTCACTTTGGCCTTGAATTACTGGGCTCACACGATCCTCCTGCCTTAATCTGGGTAAAGTGCTGGCATCATAGTTCACAGCAACTTCAAACTCTTGGGCTTAAGCGATTCTCTTGCCTCAGCCTCCCAAGTAGCTGAGACTACAGGTGCCTGCCACAACACTCATCTATTTTTTTTCTTCTTGTCATTGTTGTTTAACTGGCCCAGGCTGGGTTCAAACCTGCCATACTGGGTGTATGTGGCCGGTGCCCCACCCAGTGAGCTATACAGGCACCTCCAAAATTTTCTTTTTTGTAGAGAGAGGATCTCATTTTGTTACCCAAGCTTATCTCAAACTCCTGGCTTCAAGCAATCCTTCTGCTTCAGTCTTCTGAGTCACTGGGATTACAGGCATGAGCCACCATGCCTGGCTAGGCACCAACTCTTGGGCTCAAGGGACTCTCCTGTCTCAGTTTCCCAAGTAGCTGAGACTACAGCTGCCTGCCACACTGCCTGGCTATTTTTAGAGACATGGTCATACTCTTGCTCAGGCTGGTCTTGAACTCCTGAGCTCAAGTGATGAGCCTGCCTTGGCTTCCCAGAATGCTAGGATTCCTACCATGCCCGGTCTAGGCACCAACTATTACACAACTTTTGAGCATTGTTACATTAATAGAGATTTTTTTGAATTATGTCACCCATGTTTCTGTCTTATGAAACAGATTGTACTGAACATAATCTAACACTTTCTTGATGCTGTAGGATCATACAAAACAGAATCACATATCTAACATCTCAGGAATAGACTGAGTATGTCCTGCTAATACCATAGAGGAAGACAGCACCAGTCCTGAACATATCCTCTGGGACAGGAATGGAACTTGAGGATGCTGACATAACAACTGTTCAAAATATTTCAGAGTATCAGACTGTACTTCATGACAGCAGTTGTCAATGGTGGCATAAGGCAGCATAGACAGTTGCCAATGGTGGCATAAGGCTAGGTAGAGTCAAGTTGACATGAAATAATGTTGTTCAGATAAAGACACTACGACACAGACCAGCCGGTTGGAGGCAGTGACTGTGAAGTCTAAACAAAGACTGTCAAGGTCTATGAGCACCACCTATGTGCAGGGTAGAACTCGGTCCTACAGGTAACTGTGCTGCGTGGACAACCGGAAGTTTCATTTCTCAATAAGGACCAACAAAAAGGTCTAGTTATAAGAATAAGGACTCAGGGAGAGAGCTGAAGGTCGTAGACTATGAGACTGTGGTTGGTCAAAAATCTTTCTCAGGTGGGAAGAGGTTGAGTAACTTGTTCAAGGTCATGCTATGAAGGTGCACAGCCGATATGCTATCATGGGCTATATGAGTCCCTACATATTTTTTCAACTTTGCTCTATTCACTTTTTTCTTTCTTTCTTTTCTTTTGAGACAAAGTCTCACTCAATCGCCCTGGGGTGAGTGCCATGGTGTCATAGCTCACAGCAACCTCAAACTCTTCGGCTCAAGCGATTCTCTTGCCTCAGCCTCTGGAGTAGCTGGGACTACAGGTGCCCACCATAATGCCCAGCTAATTTTTTTTTTTTTTTTTTTAGAGATGAGGTCTCACTTTTACTCAGGCTGGTCTCTAACTCCTGAGTTCAGGCAATCCACCCACCTCAGCCTTCCAGAGTGCTAGGATTACAGGTATAAGCCTCTGGGCTGGCCTCTATTATTATTTAAAATAAACAGATGTTATACTATTCTGGCAAATATAGAACTGATTGGATTTGTCTTTCTGATTCCAAGGAAGATTCCAGCTGTGCAACTCAAGACTCAGATAATTCATAATTTTTGAAGAGATGAGATGAGTTATTTATTTATAGAGAAAACATGTTTTTGATATGGAGCCACTTGCTATATGCATACCTTAAGAATTAACTCTCTTAAATTCCTACAATCTAGAATTTTCAAAAGAAGCCAGTGTGTCACTATGAAAATAGCACAATTCAATTTATTGGTTTCAAATTTGGGACACTAAAAATAAATTCTATATTATAAAAGTTATAAAATGTTAAATTATTTTATCCACTAAAAAATCTAAATTCATGTTTTCAAAATGTGATAATAAGCTAAAAGCATTTAGCTCCAGCTCTGTAGCTATAGTTCAGTGCCTAGGGCGCTAGTCACATACACCAGAGTTGGTGGGTTCAAATCCAGCCTGGGCCTGCCAAACAACAATGACAACTACAACCAAAAAATAAATAGGTGAAATACCTATATGCTTCTGGCCAAAAAAGCCGTATGAGAGAGAGCAGTGAAAAGACTTTGTGTAGGCATACTTGTAAGAAACTGAGGCAGAATCCCATGTGGCCAGGTTGGTTGTGAGCCTAACATGACCAAGGCCTTGGCTGGAGTAGACTGTGTTAAAGAATTGAGGTTGACTTTATAAGGCTAATGAAAAAGCCCTTTGGA
>CAUYQV010135274.1:0-17759 GCA_963574575.1 Galagoides demidoff
TGTTTTGATACAATGACTAAGCAAATGACATGAAATCTATGTTAACCAGCTTGATGAAAGTATTTCAAATTGTATATGAAAACAGTACAATGTACCCCATGTTTGCATTAATGTATACAGCTATCAATTAATAAAAAAATAAATAAAAATATTTTAAAAAAAGAAATGGATCGTTGATTTAGTTCATAGTCCCACTTTCAATCACTTCATCTGTAAAGAGACTTTGAATAAAAGGCTTTCTGTCTTCATGGAAAGGATAATGGAATTACCATCTTTAAAAGTACTCTAGTATTTATCATATAATCATAACAGAAATACTAGGAAAATTGAGGGGTGATTAAAATTTGAAAGAAATAGGAAATGAGAAATAATCCTGAGGTTGTGAATTACATGACTAGCTCCTGGTCAATTGAGAGTTTGTGTGGTTACTCCCCTCATCGTCAATATTTTTCTGGAATTTGACTGGAAACTGACCCCAAAATATGAAAAGTGAGTCTTTAAAACTTGGAAGATATGTTGTTTCACTTTCTAACTGTAGTTGGGAAACAGGTTCGTTGCATGAAGTTTATAAAAGAAAGGCCTGAAGATGTTTTTTCCCTCCAATATCTCAACTTTTGTCTATGAAACCCATTTTAACGGGTCACTAAAAATTTTCACTTTTTCTTTGAATAAACACAGTAGTTACATTCTAAGAGCTGACAGGATTCTGGGTAAAATGGAACGTGCTGTTTCCTTTGTCTGGTTGCCACATACCGTGGGCAAGTTTCTAAACCTGTACCCACGCCAAGGGGCAGAGCTTGGTTTTGTGCCCTTCTAAGTGCCTCACAAATACTGACTCATTCAACCTCCAAACAACCCTGGGAGGTGGATACTGTTACCTTCACAGAAAGTTTAGGTTACAAGTAAAGAAACTGAGGTACAGGGACATTAGGTAAGTTCCCTAAATTCATATATCCTGCAGCCCAGAATTTAATCCTGATTCCTCAATCATGTTATGATTTAAAAAATCTGTGTGAAAGATGATTAATAATTTCAGGAGAAGAATAGTTTTTAAATATGTGTTTAGTATTCTCCTTGTTGGACGGTTCAAATTTACTTATTCTAAAATGAAAGCAGCAAAATAGTCATACAGCTCCATAGTCGTGTTTCACTAACACATTACTCTCTCCTCTGGCACTGATATAGCTTGTTATATTTTCTTAGGATATTCAATTCCAAAAAAATGATATTGTAACTTTATCATTGAAGAAACCAGAAAACTACTTCTTTATGAAATGATGAGTTAACACTCTCAGTGGGCTGTCATGTGGATATCAGTTACCCCGGTATAATGTCCTAAGGGCATAAGAATATCTCTTTGGTATTCTTTCCAAAAATTCATAACCCATGCCTACTTGAGAAATACTGAAGTGAAGAATATTAAACAGCTAAGCAGAACTTTTAAAAAACATTCAAGGTCATGAAAAATGTGGAAAAACAAGAACTGTCACAGTCCAGAGCAACCAAGGAGACCTGTACTCTAACTGGGATGTGGGGCTTCCAACAGCCGCTGGGAGCAGGAGAAGGACCTGAATAGAAAAACTCACGAAATCCAGTTCAGTCTGGAGTTTAGTTAAATGTAATGTGCCAATGTTGGTGGCTTAGCACTGATGAATATATCAGGGTAAAGTGATGTGCACTACAGGGGAACCAGGCAACCGGTACACAGTTATCTCTGCAACTCTTGTAAATTGTAAAAGTTGCAACTTTTGTAAATCTAAAATTATTCCAAATAACATGTTATTTAATTTTTTCTTCTCTTTCTAAATTAATTTGGAATGCTACCAAAATAATATCAACAGATGTGCAGGCTTTGTTGACTTTCTAGAAAGGAAACTGGATTTTTGTTGAGTACCTATCTGCTCAAACATAAAAGTCCAAAATCTCTATTTCCCCAGTTTGGACACTTCATCATGTTTCATAGGATTAAATAGTTTGCCTTCAGCATTAATCACGTTGAGTCTGTCATCTGATTCTTGTAACTGAGGAAAACCAAAGAGCGTTTGCTGTAATGGTGTCCAGACCCAACCCGAAATGAGGAAATGGGAGCGCTCGGAGAGCTGGCTCCGGTTAGCCCAGGAGCTGCCAGAAGAAGGAAGCTGCCCCGTCTGTAGACCCTGCAGAACTTGATTCCCAGCAATGACTTAATCAAAATCACTGTTTTGTAAGTAAAAAGAAAACTTCTTAAAAAATTGTTATGTTCTTCTGAATACGCCACTCAAATTCAAGAGAACTCCATAAACCTAATTCGCAACATACAAGCACAGGAATGCTGTAGCCTAGTGAAAGAAACAAATGGATTCTCTTCTCGGAGCAACTATTTCTCCAAGTTGATTCTTTTTCGAGTGTTTCTATGCAATCTATAAACATGCGAGCAAAGTCCCTTACGGAAATGAAAGAATCTTTAGAAATGGACTCTCTGGCAGTGGAATCCACAGTCGCTACGCGTGTGTCAGCATGGGCACTCCAGCTGCGGGGCTCACATCCTCAGCCCGCTGTCTCCCCTGTCCTGCTGCAGATGCCACCTGTCAGCGGCTCCCACAGCTGCAGCCGTTTCCCTCCCTTTCCAGCAGCGTTTCTCCTCTGCTGCCAGGGAGCAGCCCTGTCCCCTGTGGAAGGGCAGCCAGGGAATAAATCTCCCCTTTCCGTATTTTCCGCAAATGTTCTGCATTATTTCTCAGTGGTCCTCAGTGGGATGGAGCCCACTTGCCCACATGCCCACCTTCCACTTCGTTCTTCTGCCCAGCTCCCCAGTCCCAGGCACCGGGCACACTTCCACATCAGCAACTCCCATGGCAGGCCCCTGACTCGGGCTCTGCTTTGGCGGAGAGTCTAGACTGAGGAAGCCTTGCTGACTGGCAGTGAGGATGAGAGTGTCGCCCTGCTCTACCCCAGGAACTTGTCCCCTCCCCTCTGCCATCCCTGCTTCCTCAGAGTCACCTCCTCTGCTCCTGAAGGCAGAAGAACTGGTGTGTGTGCACAGGGCAGCACCTGCTGGACCCAGCCGCCCCACAGTGCGAGGGCCGAGTGAGTGCTGGGGCCAGGGTCGGCCTCTCTGTTCCATCTGGAGCTGCTTGTTCGCTGGCCTTTCTCTTCCTTCTGTAACACACCCTCCATCACCTGCTGGGGCCCATGGTCATCAGGCAGAGCAGCCCGTTCCTCAGCTTCTCCTGTCACCACCACTTCTGCCACCTGCAGCTCGTGGACCAGAGGTGGGCAAGTGACTCCAGCCTGTGCCAAATAGAAAGGGTCCCTAAGGATTTTGGTGGAACAATTAAAAAATAGATTCTTAATTTCCCCTGGGGTTGCTAAACTAGTAAAATGAGGGCCTGTCCTTTGCAGTGCTGTGGGACAACCTGTCTCAGGTGACACATGGACTGGGGCAAATTTCTAGGCACACTGAACACCTGCTGGCTCTGCTTTTATTGTGGACTTCTCATTATGTAGACCATAGATCTTCTTTCTTTTTTTTTTTTTAAGATTGTTAGATATCCGTCTCTTGGCTCTGAAAAGGTCTCACCTAACACCACCCATCTTCCACTCATCTACTAGAGACAACCTCCAGCACAGGTGCTCCGTTCACTCCCACGCCTCTCTCCCTTTCATCTTTCACCATTTCTACCGCTTACAAAAACTGGGTTAAAAAGGAGGGGAAAGACAGACTCTGCCATTAATGACGTGTCCCACTCACAGTCTGTGGAGCAGAACAGAGTGAATGATATAGAGTTGCCTGGAGGCCCAGGACACTCAGCATGTCTGGCCCTGAAGGAGGCTGACCCTTGTCCTTGGGAGGGCGAGAGCTTCCAAACAAAAGGGCCTGAAGGAGGGTGCTGGGGAATGTGAGTGGTGTGGGACCCATTCCAGAAGACCCGATGGGCAAAGGCATCGAAGCTGGACAACGTACGGTGTGACCCGAGAATAAAAACCAGTGGTTTGTTTTTCTAATGTGGAATTTAACATTGAGGCAGTGTATGCAGAGACCAAGAGGGCAGTAGCTACGGCCCAATCACTGGTGCTCCTTGTTATCACCCAGGGACCACATCAATGTCGCCCTTATCAAAAGCCCATAATTCTTTCCAAGGGGTTTTCCTGGCTTTTGGATACAGATCACATGGGGAGGGCCATCAGCTTATGCTCCCATGCTGGGTTACATACTCTGCAAGGTCAGCCAACAGCCCAACCCTCTTTGCATCCACCAGTCTCCAATTACAGCCTGGCTCACACTACACACTCAGCACAATTGTTGAAATAATTTTTAAATAAAAAATTCAAAGTCCCTGGTTCATAACCAAAGTGTTCTGATATCAGGATATCAGAAAATGGAGATCACAGCAATTCCTTACTTTGGGGGAGTTTTATTCCATTTTGAGCACTCGGTGCCTGCACATAGTGAACCCAGATGAGACAATGGGCCACAACGAAGGTGAATTCTAGAGTGAGAGCTGGGGAAGAGTGTCCCACCTGGAAAGCCAGAGAAATAAGTCTGAACCACAGTGCTTAGAGGGCTCCGAGGCCAAGGTTGCCCACGAGTTCAAGGAACACAGGTGGCACGCGGAAATACACCCAAGCCAGTGGGCCTGACCTGCCAGGCTGGAGAATGAGAGTGGTGTGAGAAATAAAACCAGGGAGGTCCCACGACTCCCACAGATGGAGCAGGAGTTTCTGTGTCCAGCCTCTACTGATCCTCTGCCTCATGGTGAAGGGGAAGATCCAGCTAATTAAAGGCACACAGTAGACAGAAAGGGAGGGGGTGACAGTCTTTTCACGTGGTTTTTATTCATCTACATGTCTAAGACATAGTGATAAAGTGAGTACAAGAGGTATAACTGGAGAAAGTCAACATCTAATAGTAAATTCTCTATTTAGCCTGTATCCTCCCTCATGCAACACAGGATTGCTTAATTTTCTGTTCCTGGAATGATGATCTTATGATCAGTTTACAAATGCTTAAATTATTAATGTAACATGGAAAATCATTCGAATACAATCACCTTTATCATGTTTTGGTGGGGGGGGGCAATTGTTGGTTTTTAAATTTTTTTTATATATAAATTGCTGCATATCTCCCTTTTCTTAAGTTTGTTTCTTCAACTCTCTGGAAGTAGTATTCAATGAATAAATGACATCATGGTCACATAATGTAAAAAACAGAAGTAAGGGATTGCCAAAATTCCAAATAAATAAGGAAATGAAAAAGCCTCTCTTGAAAATAATTACATATAAAATTTGTTTTGGAGATGAAAACATCATTAGGGGATTACAGAGATAAAATCTGGAAAATTGAAAGATGGATATGTAAACCACAAATGAAACTACCATGCATAGAATAAAGACAGAGATTTCAACTAGGAAAATAATGAATCATCAAAAAATTCATGTGCTGTGCATAATATTTTTCAAAGTTTGCACCTAATTTTTTTGATCACAAACGTTTTTGTTTCTATTTTGTCCTTCCAGGCTCTGTCCATACACTCAGGTAATCATTGAAGCAGAGCTTTCCAAAAAACAATGATTTCAAAGGGTGGATCTGCCGTCATATGACTAAGCTAGTTCATTAACCGACATTCATGAAATCATTAACTAAGGGCACCAAATAAATATACAATCTGATTACATATGCTGAAATTATGGTGGAAGTGAAGAAACAAGGGCGTGGTTCTGTGTATTTTACATGGATGTGTGTTACACATTGAATATGAATCTTTATAATCAAATAATGTTTAAAGAACACATCATAGCATGGTGGATGGACAGAAACTTTAACAGATTCACTAATATTTACAGATATGACTCTAAGTAAAACATCAAACAAATTGATGAGGAAAATGGTGTGTGTTCCAGTATCTATGAATAACTTGGCAATACCTCTGATCCCACCAAGATGAGGAGTTGGGAAAACTAAGTCTTTAATGTTGAGCCATCTCTCTGTTGGCTTATCCTCAACACCCACCTGCATTATTATTCTTCTCCATTCAAGGGTGTCCAACCTTCTTTTTTTCTGCTGCACATTGGAAGAAGAAGAGTTGTCTTGGGCCACATATTAAATACACAAACTCTAATGAAGGCTGATGAATAAAAAAATGTTCCATGCATATTTTTTGTGATATCTGATACCACAGATAAGCAAAATAGTTCTCATATAATCTACATGTGGCCTGTGGGCCTCAGGCTGAAAACCACACCCCTTATGGATAGACATTAGCCCCTACCCTGTCAGGCATTTTCCAGAACCTAGAATGAAAAGACATAATAAGCTTAACCCTTATTCCTTGATATTTTTAATTTGTATAAATTTATGGGGTATAGGTGGTGTACAAATAGATAGTGTAAGTCAGGGTTTTAGGCTATCCATCACCTAATATAATGAACATTGCACCCATTCAGTGACTTCTAGTCATTGCCCTCTTCCCACCTCCTCACCGCACCCCCCAGGCCTCGCTGTCTACGATTCTACATTCTGCATTCACTAGCACACCTCATTCAGCTCTACTAGTAAGTGAAATTTTGCAGCACTTATCTTTCTGTGTCTGACTTATTTCACTTAAGAAGATGACCTCCAGTTCTCCCCATGTTGTTGCAAAAGACATAATTTTTCTTTTTTGGCTATCATTCCATGCTCTACAACCACATGTACACATTATTTAGATCCCATTTGTAAGTGAGAACAATTATAATAATGGCCTCCAGTTCCATTCATGTCTCTGCAGATGTCCAGATTCTTTTGATTGCTGAATAGTATTCCATCGTGGATACAAACCACATTTGTGTTATCTGGTCATCCATTGATGAGTATTTAGGTTGAGTCTGTAGCTTTGCTATTGTGAATAATGCTGCAATGAACAAATGCAGGTTATCAGTTTTGTACATATAATGATGGTTTATTTTCCTTGGGGTAGATACTCAGTATGGGGATTACTAGATCAAATGGTAGCTCTATCTTTAGTCCTTTGAGAAATCTCTATACTGCCTTCCATAGAATTTATACTAATTGAAATTCCACCAAAAGCGTATTATAAGAGTTCCCTTTTCTCTGCATTCTCACAAACATCTGTTTTTTTGTTTCTTTGTTTTTGCTTTGTAATAATAACCATTCTGACTGGTGTAGAGGATATTTCACCATGGTTTTATTTGTGTTTCTCTGATGATTAGTAATATGGAGCATTTTTGCGTGTGTCTGCTGGCCATTTGTACGTCTTCTTTTGAAAAATACCTGTATATGTCTTTTGCCTACTTTGTAATGGAATTATCTACTGTTCTCATTGAGTTGTTTGAGTTCTTTGTAAATTCTGGATAACAGGAACTTGTTAATAGTTTGAAAATATTTTTCTCCCATTCCACAATTTTCTGTTCAGAAGCTGTGCAGAAGCTATTAGTTTAATTAAATCCCATTTGTCTATTTCTATTTTAGTTACCTGTGCGTTTGAGCTTTTAGTCATGAATTCTTTGCCTAGACCAATGTGTAGAAGAGTTTTCCATAGGTTTTCTTCTAGTATTTTTATAGCTTCAGGTCTTACATTTAAGTTTTCCATCCATCTTGAGTTGATTTTTGTATATGATGTCATTATTGATTCCTCATTTTTGACTGAAAGACAGTTTTATCTAAGTATAGGTACTCCTGCTGGCTTTTGGTTTCCATTTGAGTGGACTATATTTTTCAACACCCTTACTTTGAGTCTTCAAGTGTCTTTACCAATAAGGTGAGTTCCTTGTAAACAGCATATAGTTGCATCGTGTATTTTTTATAGATCCCATCATTGTATGTCTTTGAAGTAGAGCATTTAATCCATTTATGTTCAGGATAAATATTGGTATGTGAGTTTTGTTTCTGTCCTATTGTTAATGTTTTCTAGTCATTTTATAAATTCTTTGTTTCTTTGTCTTTGATAGAATTTTGTGTTGCCACTTGATTTCTTTCTCTTCCTTCTTTGTGTAATTATTTTATAAGATCTACAAGTTTTATATTGCCACGTGTTTTCATGATGGTAAATATCACCTTTTCATTTTCATGTTTTTTACTATTTTAAGCATTTTTAATAGGGTCAACGCAGTGGTGATGAATTCCCTCAATGTTTGTATGGGAAACAATTTATTTTTCTTTCATGTATGAAGCTTAATCTTGTGGTATATAAAATTTTTGACTGACAGATTGTTTTTTCCTTTCAGCAGTTTTAAAATGCCATCCCAATTTCTTCCAGCCTATTTTATTTCTGCTAAGAAGCCTATGATTAGTCTGATAAGGTTTCCTTTTTAGATGACTAGATACTTTTCTCTTGCTGATATTAAAATTCTTTCCTTCACTTTGACTTTAGACAGTCTAATAATAAATATGCTTTTGGTGAAGCCCTTTTCATCATGTATTTACCTGGTAATTACTGAGCCTCCTGTATCTGGATGTCTAAATCTCTTGCTAGACTTGGGAAGCGTTCATCAATTATTTTCTTTAAAAGTTTTCTAAACTTTTTTTTTTTTGCAGTTTTTGGCCGGGCTGGGTTTGAACCTACCACCTCCGGCATATGGAGCTGGCGCCCTATGCCTTTGAGCCACAGGCACCACCCAGTTTTCTAAACTTTTTAATCTTCCCTCTTAGGAATGTCAACAATTTGTATGGTTGGCCATGTTATATAGTCCCAAATATCTCAGAAGCTCTCTTAAATTTGAAAATTTATTTTTATTTTCATCTCACTGGATTATTTCAAAAGACCTATATTCAAGTTCTGAGATTTTTTTTATCCTGCTTTATCTAGTCTATTGCCAACATTTCTACATGTAATTTTCTAATTTCTTCACTAAAATTTTCAGTTCCAAAATTTCTGGATTTTTTTATTTTTTGAAGGAATTTCTCATTCATACCCTGAATTGATTTCCTGAGTTCTTGTGTAGGTTTTCAAATTTCTCCTGCATGTCATTGAGCTTCTTTAAAATCAATGTTTTGTATTCCTTTCCTGGCATTTTAAGGATTTCTTATTGGTTAGAATCTATTGCTGGGAGTTAGTGTAATCCTTTGCGAGTGTCATAATGCCTTTCTTTTGCATGCTTCCTCTATTTTCACATTGATTTCCAAGCATCCAGAGCAATAGTTGCTTCTTATTTTTCAATTTACTTTTGGGAAAGATTAGGGGAAATTTATTTCCTGAAAGCTAAATGGTGATGTTGGTTGCACAGGGCCATTTAGCTTTGCTTCTTAGTGTATACAGTGGTGAAGACTGTAAGATTTCCTTGACTATAAATAGCCTTAGTGGATTCCTCTATATGAGGATGTAGTTATTGGTGGAGACTAAAATGAAGTTGTGCTGGGGACTGGAATTCCCTAATGGCGTCTTCATCAGGTTTCAGTGTCAGTGGTGGTAGCCAAACCCTTGTGTCTGTGGGTAGCATATGCTGGCACCTGAGTTGGCAATTCTAAGCAGGCTGACTACTGGCTTTCTTGAAAACTGGTTGTAGTAGTGGTGTACTGGGCATGTGAATGAGCAGTCAGCAAATGTTACTGACTTCCTGAGCAGCCAGAATGGTGTGAGAAGCTCTGCTCATTCCTGAGAGCTATGCTCTTGTTTTAGAAATTGTGGCAATGGACTATGCAGGCCAGCCTCCAGGACAGCAGGAGGACTGCAGACAAAGCCAGCTGCAGTGATAACAGCAGGGCTTATGCTTGACTTTTGTTTCCTGGGAGAAGCGTTCTGAAGTCCCTGGTGGTGCAGTGAGTTGTGAAATCCCAGGAGACTGAATCCTGCACTCGATCTCAGGGGTGGGGGAAGTGGTACAATACTGGATATATTGGGGCTGGCGAAACTTGCACTCAGGCCCCTCACTGGCAGGAGCATGCATAGGGTGACCAGACATCCCGCTTTTTAACAATTTGTCCCGTGTCCCGCAATGTTTTAAAAAAGTCCCGATTTTTGTAAAGAATGCATGAACGGGCGGGAGAACAGGAAGGGAATATATGGTTTTTGGCTCCCATGTGGCTATTTCGCCAGAATATGAGTTTTATATTTTTTTTTTAATTTTATAATGTTAAACTGTAATAATAACAAATAATTGTTGAGAAGTGATTATCGAGAACTGCTTATCAAAGTTTGCATTGTTGTCAGGCCCTGCCCTGTCCTGTCCCCTGCCCCACCCCCGCCCCACCCCATCCTAACCCTGGCCATGTTGTCCCACTTTACAAATGTTAAAATCTGGTCACCCTAAGCATGCACCATATTTGGTGGGGGTGGCATCAAGGTGGAAATCCTCAGGCCCCTGGAGAAATGACTGAGTGCAGAGCAACCTTTGGTGTGTAGAAGACCTGACAAGGAGAGGATGGGATGTACAGTTATGGATGAGGTAGTTAGAAATGCTTCTAGTCAGGCATCTTCAGAAAAAACCTCAACTATTCCCTGATTTAAAGCAGAAAAGCAGAAAGATAAATGAATAATCATAGAGTACTTTAAAAGTTATTCTCATGGACGTATGTCCAATGTGCTTTATTCCTTATTTGCTAGTAGTCCATACAGTCATCTTTGAAATTACTGGAAAAGGAAGACTAATTCTCCAACACAATTGACAAGTAAGAGCAGACTGCTCCAGCTCTGATGACTACCCTGCTTTCAAGTTTTATTGCCTCTCACCAAAGTGCCAGATGATGGTATAATCCCCATGTTGTGCCTTTCACAATAAAGAAAGAAATACTTGGCAGGTTTATATCCAAAGTGAATTTTTCTGTTGTTTCCTTTCCCAGAAAGACAGTTAAGACAGGGTCCCAATCATATGCTAGTTGAAAGGCATTGGGGTGTTGTTATTTGACTTTCTTCTACTTGCTCCAGTGATTGTAAAATGCTAACTAGTATCTCTCATGTTGAATGTTTTCTTAACTAGTGTTCTACACCCAAGCTTTGGGTTGTGGTTCTGTGTGGGAAAGTTCTGGCTTTTTGGCCCTGCTCTTAATGAGTTGTGGCCTCCCTGGAGAGCTATGGCCTGTTTGGAAATGTTATCTGCTCTGGGAGTAGAGGCCAGTCAACAGAAGAAAAAGAGTAAGGAAACAGGCCGAGTGGGAAGAAGACACAAGTTTAAAACAGCTGAGCAAGTTGGATGTCAATGTGTTTGCTTTTCTACAAGCCCTCTTAGAATACAATGTAGTTTCTGCTCTTAATTTTGGAAACCAAAAACTAGGATATACATGGCTGAAGCAGAATGTGTGGTGAATGTAAGTAGGAGCCCCCAACTGAAAAGGACCTAGAAACTCAACAATCCAGACAACATCCAATTTGAGGTGACATTTTCCCCTCCAAAGCTGTTTCTCATAGAGTTCCCAGACATTCTGATGTTCTATTAGGGAACTTATTAGTTAGAGAAGTTTTCCCTACCCCATATGATCTAGCATTCACTTGTACATATAAAAGTTCTATGCATGCTTGTGTGTTTTGTGTGTGTGTCTGTGTGTGTGTGTGTGTGTGTACGTCCATATGGTATGTGTGTATCTACTTCCATACATCCCCATAAACATACACAGAAGGAAAACTTATTCTGTTACTCTGGGACTCGATTGAGACAGGAATGCCCCCTGACTAATTGCAAGGCAATTAGGTAAACACTTAAGTTCCTTATCATTATGTGCAAACGAATAATGCTGTATTGAAAATTAACAATTTGCTATATGATCACATCAACTGACTAATATTTTGAAAAAGAAAATAAGACATTTTTGAGTGTTGAATAAAATTTTTTTCTCTTTATTTTCTCTATATTTTTGGTTTGCTATAATAAATATGCATTGTATTTCATAACGAAAAAATGGGCCTGTATCTTTAATACCAAGTAAATCTTCAATGTTCTATGCATTACACAGAAAATTCTTTTTCTTTTTCTTCTTTTCTTTTTTTTTTTTACCAAAAAAGATCTTACATGGAAAAGAAACAAATATTTCAAAAATACAAACCACTTCTGAGAGCAACATTGTTCTGTTAGTTTTGTTTTCTTGGTAGGGGTCATTACTATGTGGTAAATGTCTCAGTTGTGGACCTTTTCCGGTGACTGCCTCCATCTAGCAAGGCTGCAGGATTTGGGGGGTGGAGTTTAAGTACATTTAATCTTTACTTCTCTGTGAATATTCAGGGAGTTGCTCTGACTTGGGTTTTTCCCAGCAGAAAGCCCTCTCCCCGTGTCCTTGCTGACAGAGGAAGCAACTCCAAAGTGTTTTCAGAATAGTTAGACCAGGGTATATCTGAAACAAGGATGTATGAGCCACAAACATTCCATCACTGGTTGGCTTTGCAACATTTATTTTGGCCTTTGATTCTTCGAGTCGTATCTACTAATTATTGAATTCGACTAAGTATGTTTCTAAGGAAATAGACGAAAAAATACAATACCACCCACATCTCATTTCCAATATTTTCTGCACCAGAGTTATTTGATTTGATGCAACCTTTTCTGCTACTTACACCGAAACTCGCCCTGTTAAGGGCCTTACTCAGCATTCCAAACCAATTAGGGTAGTGCCCTGGGAGCATTGTTGATAGCAATAACATGATTAGTAGTTGATAATTTTTAAACACAGACTATATACACTATATAAACTATGCCAAGGGTTTGGCTTATAGGATCTGGTTAGTCTGACAGTGCTCCAGAAGCTGAGGAAGGCAAGGAAGTGACTCTTCCGAAGGAACCTTGTTCTAGGGACATCTTGAGTCTAACCTTATTTTGGACTTGTGACCTTTAGAATCACAAATTGATAATTTTGTTGTGTTTAAGCCACTGAGTTTGTGGTAATTTGCAACAGGTAACTAATATGCCCATACTGCACCTCCTTTCCCCACCCCCCAAAATGTGCCCATCTCCTCCTGAAGGTGGGACACTATCTAGCACCTCTCCTGGTTTCCACACTCTTCTTATCTCCAGTGTTAAGGAATTCATGGGGATGAAAGTAGAATCCGATTTATTTACTATTTTTTAAAGCAGTTTTGCAATGTTGAACTGCTCTCTATATTTATTGGCAGAGCTAATTATATCATTAAAGTAAATATGGGAGTATGCACCACGTGAATGCACCCATCTGTATCAGCCAACGTGCACCAGATGTTACACAAAACCAGTCTTCATTAAGTCAATCCTTCCTTCAGAGTGTTTTTTGCTTAAAACTCTTAAAATTTATTCTTATATGAAATTGTGGTGGGTCAGCACTATTTTTTGTTCTATCTTTAAGAAATACTTTGACTGGCAGCGCCTATGGCTCAAAGGAGTAGGGTGTTGACCCCATATGCCCGAGATGGTCGGTTCAAACCCAGCCCTGGCCAAAAAAAAAAAGGAAATACTTTGACTATAATTCAGCTTAATTAATTTTGTTTATTCAAGATTAGAAAAACAAACAGCCAAAAATTCTTTCACAGTTAGATGGAAAGTAAAAAGAACTACAACACATTATGTAAGATGCAGATTTAGGTAGCTGGTAGCTAGATCTCCAGAAGTTTCTTAAGTATTTTCCTATACAGGGAGGCTTCCTGCTCCAGGCAAACTTTTCCTCCCTTCTTCAGCGTGGCTCTGCAGGGAAGAGAGAGGGGGGTTTGGAGATGGGATCAAGGAGGGCAGGGGTGGGCAGAGGAGGGGCAGGCTGGGCCCTGACTGAGGCTCTGCGAGGACTCACATCACTTGGGCAGTGGGACAGTGGGGTCCGGCCTTGATCACCTCCAGGCTGGTGATGTGCTTGAAATGGACCCGGGAGGTGGTCTTCACACACAGGCATTGCGGGTCCCCAACTCCTCCTTCAGGGTCGGCTGAGGGTACAGGGCAGGTGGGGACACAGATGGGCATAGAGGAAGGAGTGGCGATCCCATAAGTGGCCAGGGAGACCTTAGGGATCATTTCTGCTAGCTCTGGCCCCCCTTTCCTTAGCCACCAATCATATCTCCCTTGGAAAGAAGCCCTGTTGGCTGGAGGCAGTGGGGAGCTGCCTTGCTAGGCAGGCACTGTGCAGCCCCTTAGCAAGCTCAGGACAAACTTTGGGCGGTGTCATTAGCCTCAGGGCTTCCTTCCCAGCCCAGGGTCGCCCTCCCTGCAGCTCCCAGTCGTGGCCCCTCTCCCTCTGCTCTCACCCCCTTCGCTGGCGCTGGCGGTGGCAAGTGCAGCGGTCAGCAGCAGCAGCTGCAGGAATGGCAGCCAGAGTCTGGCTCGGGGCCGGGAGATGCCTGAGCCCGCTGGGAAGCTCATGTCTTGGAGGTTCGGCGCGATCTAAGTGCCCAGTCGGAGCCCCGAGGACAGCAGCTCCTGGAACTCACCCAGCGCCTTTAATCCCCTCTGCCCTTCAGGTCCGGAAACCTGGGGGGCGGGGGTGGGTGAGTGATGAGGAACTGCGGTGTGGAAGCGCAGCGGCTGCTCTGAAGAGCTGAGCTCTGGCCAGGCTAGATTAGAGACCAAACAAGAACAAAAAAAGCCTCAACAAAGGCCGGGGTCAGCTGCCCTGAGGGGGAGCTGGCTGCAGGATCCCCACCTCCACCTGGAACATACATGCACATCCGTGGAGTCAGAAACAGTACCTGAATCTTACAAGATGGGCCTTTTCTTTGTTCCCTGAAACAGCAGAGTCCTCTTAGTCACCATGTCTCTGGCACCGCACACACCTTGAGGACCAGATGACGGCTTCTATTTTCTTCCCCGCTCTGCGGATCTAAGGAGTCCGTCCCATCAACCTCTGTCTTCCTTCTTGATCGCTACTGAGTCCAGTTTGGCAGCTGTGTTTGTTAAAGATGTGTTATTAGCAATTATTTCCTTTTACGAAAATGTCGAATTTGGTCTTTAGGCGATGACTCTTCTGAATTTCCCCTGAATGTGGAAGCCTCCCCCCGTCTCTTTTCTGGGGTTTCCAAGGCTCTACCAATAATCAGCCAGTAAAGTCGGAAGCCGGGTCTGTTATCCTCACTACTCTTAGACAAATTACCCAAGTAGAGTCTGAATGCATACTCGGTATGCCTGGATGTTCCTGTATTGGGTCCATCCCGGATAACACACCAGAAAGGAGGACAAGGACAGGTTGTGGGATTCCATCTCCCCAGGGCCTGCTGTGTCCACCGCCAGGACAGTGACAGGGAGAGGGGCTGCCCTGTTGATGGGGAGCAGAGACGGTCTTTGTAGGGGGACGCAGAGCATCTGGGAGTTGAGTAGAAGATGCAGGGGGAGGCGAGGGTGGAGGGTGTGCAGTAGAATCCCACACAGGAAAACTGAGGAGGTCAACCTGGACTATCTTTCCTTCCCTGAAAAAGAATGACTTTGGCTCTTGATCAGGGCAGGTCCACCCTCATTCCCAAGCCAGAGGCTCTCTGCCACACTGATTAACCGTGGAGAGGGAGTCAGGGGCCCACTGCACGGAGCTAGCTGATGTCCTGGTGACCAGAAGGACCAGACTTCTGCAGGAATAAGCAATTCAATAGTGAGGACCGGAAAGTTCTTTCTCCTGCTCTCCCACCATAAGGCTTTTCAGCTGCTTGATCTTACTCATGTCTCTGGTGTCAGCTTAAACGTCCCCCCTCAGAGGGTTCTTCCCTGATGTCTAGTGACATATCTTATCATGGTCTATCTTATGCCACTCTCTGCTGTTCCTCTTACTTACAGATGATCAGATGATACACACATCCAAGCACACTTTATACTCACAGATGTGTGTGTTTCAAGTTGTTCTGTTCCGTAAATGGCAAACTCCATGAACTTCGAGGTCGTAACTTTCATTACTACTGTAGCACACTGTTAGGGGCTCAGTATAAAGTAGTCATTAGTGAAGATAATACGTTGACAATGATGATGATGAGGCTCTGATATATTCACGTGTCTATTCCTTGATGTAACTGGAGTGTAACTCTTTATTAAGATAATTCACAGGCAGTGCCTGTGGCTCAAAGGAGTAGGGCGCCAACCCCATATACCAGAGGTAATGGGTTCAAATCTAGCCCTGGCCAAAAAAAAAAAGATAATTCACATGTAGTTATAGTAATAATTATTTACCTGTTTGTCTCTTGTTGGATAGTGACCTCTTCAAGGGAAATACTTTATGACTGATATACAGTCTCACGCCACACAATGTCATTTGGGTCACTAATGTCCTGTATCCATAATGGTGGACCCATCAGATTATGATGGAGACCAGACATTCCTATTGGCTAGTGACATTTTGGCCATACTGAAGTCCTAGTGCCCAAGGCATTGCTTGTGCTTTTGGAGTAAACAAACATATTTTGCTGCCAGTCGTGTGACAGAATATGACATACAATTAAGGGCTCCCTTAATTATCTCCTTACCTTCATAGGCTCAATCCCTTAAAATGTTTTCTCTGCAAAATAAATGCATTTGTTAAGTAATAGTTAACCAGAAGTATTCATAAACATGTCCTAGAGCAAGAAGTAAGGATTGTGATCATTTTCATCATTTTTTTTCTCCAATAATTCAAAATAGCGCAGGCATCCCTAATGGTTCCCCACTGAAACCTGACAGGGCCAAGCTTCACAAGTCATGCCGTGGGTACCAGGACTTCAATATGGCCAAAATATCACATGGGTAGTGCACATGTATAATACTTGCTAACGGTAATAACTATATTGCCATTGTGTATTTACTATACTATACATTTAATCATTATTTTAGAGTGTGCTCCTTCCACTACTTACTCAAAAAAAAAAAAAAGTTAACTATAAAACAGCCTCAGGCAGGTCTTCAGAACATGTCCAGAGAAAGGCGTGCTTTCCATGGACATGACTGATTGCCTCCATATCACCGCTCCTGAAGTCCTTCCAGTGGGACAAGATGTGGAGGTGAGACAGTGACATCGATGATCCTGACCCTGTGTAGGTCTCGGGAAGGTGTGTCTTTGTGCCTTAGTTTTTAACAAAAAATGTTTTAAAAAGTAAAAAAAAAATAATACTCAGAAATATAAAAAAGCTCATAGAATAAGGATATAAAGAAAGAATTTTTTACACCTGCACAATGTGTTTGTGTTTTAAGATAAGTGTCATAACGAAAGAGGCAAAAAGTTGAAAAAAGGCTAAAAAAGTGAAAAAAGGAGTAAGCTTTCTTTATTATTGAAGAAAGAAAAAGGTTATGAATTCAGTGTAGCCTAAGTGTACAGTGATTACTGTACAGTCTACGGTATGTACAGTAATGCCCTGGGCCTTCACCTCCACTCGCCACTCCCTGACTAGCTCAAAGCAGCCTCCTGTCCTGTAAGCTCCATTCCTGGTTAAGTGCCTTCTACGGGTACATAACATTTTATCTTTTATATTGTGTTTCTACTGTGCTTTCCCTACGTTTAGATGCACAGATACTTACCATTGTGTTACGGCTGACTGCCCGCAGTATTGAGTCCAGGGGCATTCTCTACAGGTGTGTGGCCAGGGGCGGCGGTGAACACAGTACAGCCCAGCTGCATGGTAGGCCAAGCCACCTGTGTCTGTGACTGCACTCCGTGATAGAGAGAGGAGAGGGAGGGGAGGGAAGAGAGGGGGGAGGATGGGTGGAAGGAGGGTAATTGGTGGGACACACCTACAGTGCATTTTACAAGAGTACACGTTAAATCTACTAAGTGTAAAGTATAAATGTCTGAACACAATAAGAAAATGCAGTGAAGCCTATGTTAACCAGTTTGATGAAAATATTTCAAATGGTATATAAAACCAGCACATTATACCCCAAGATGGCATTAATGTACACAACTATGATTTAATTAAAAAAAAAAAAACAGAGAGACAGAATCTTACTCTGTCACCTAG
>CAUYQV010135275.1:0-11908 GCA_963574575.1 Galagoides demidoff
TCCCAGCTACTTGGGAGGCAGAGGCAGGAGACTCGCTTGAGCCCAGGAGTTGGAGGTTGCTATGAGCTGTGATGCCATGGCACTCTACCCAGGGGGATAGCTTGAGGCTCCGTCTCAAAAAAATAAATAAATAAATAAAAATTCTTTATGATTGAGGAGAAAAATGGGAGGAGAAGTGTAAGGGGAAAGTATTAATAGGATGTTGTAAAAGAATAATAAAGATACTGGAGCCAGTTGCAGTGCCTCACATCTGTAATTCCAGTGCTTTGGGAGGCTGAGGTGTAAGGATTGCTTTATGCCAGAAGTTTGAGACCAGCTTGGACAACTGAGTCAAACTCTGTCTGTACAAAAAATAAAGTATCTGGGAGTGCTGGTACATGTTTGTAGTCCCAGCTACTTGCAAGGCTGAGGCAGGAGGCTTGCTTAATCCCTGGAGTTGGAGGTTATAGTGAGTTGTGAGCCACTGTACTCCAGGCTAGGTGACACGCTGAGACCTCATCTCTAAAAAAGAAAGACACAAGCAAGCTAGATCTTTTTTGAAGTGTTAGAAAGTCTTAGAATTGGGAGAAGTGCCCAAAATAAAGGAGTATAGGGTTACATGGAATAATTTTGGGTACTAGGTTTTTACTCTGTGAAAGAAAATGGGTTTCAATAAGACCTAGTAGATGGGAAGACCTCAATAAAGGTTTGCTTAGAAATTTAGTTAATGTGCCTCTCTTTCTGCCTGAAAAAAGAGAAAAAGAGGAAAAAAGTAGTTTTCAGGGCTAGAAAGGGACAGTTGGTCATTTTAAAAATTAACTTCTTGAAACATACACAGAGTACACAGATGTGTGTATGTGTATGCATATATATACATGTGCATACATGTTTGTATCCACACATGTATAAATACATGGTAGGTGAAGAAAGAGTGCCTCAGCGCTGGCCTGTCACGCTAATGTTGCATCAAATGAGAAGGAATAGGAAGAGAGCACAGTGGTCCCCAATCTTTGGGGCACAGGGAGGGGTTTCATGGAAGACTGTTTCTCCTTGGATTTGTGGGTGTAGAAATCTGATAAGAGGCGGCCTCAGGCAGTGATGGGGGAGTGGCTATAAATACAGATATAGCTTAACTGCTCACCTCCTGCTGGGCGGCCTGGGGCTTGGGTACTTAGGAGGATTCTGCTGCACTGTGAGGAATTGTAATTACATATAAAGAGGTACAGACTTGGAAGGCTATTGAATGTTAGGTGCTGGTTACCAAGAGAAAATGAAGTTTGTTTCTTCATAGTGGTCTTTAAACACAACCTACTTAGAAGTTGTGATGTTCCCCTATTTGCTGTGGTACTTAAGTCCAAACCTGTCTATTTGACTTTCAAGATCAATTATAATTTGATGCACTCTACAACTTAATATTTTTACCTGCCCAACCTAATTTTCTTATGTTTTTTAGTAAATTGCTTCTGTTCCATTCAGCCTGTTTTTCTTACATTTTCCTTTTCACTTGCTGCAAACATTGCTGTGTTCTCTTTGCTAATACAGTTGCCTCTAACTGGAGTGATTTTCTTTCTTTTCTCTTGGCCTAAAAGCTATTAAGTACATCACACCACATCTCTGAATTCCTCTTGCACTTTCACTCATGATCCTTAGTTTAGCATTTGATCTCTCATGCAGTGATTTTCAACCCTCGTATACTGCTCTGCCATGCAGTGAGAGCATCTTAGGTATACTGTGAAATTTTTAAAGATCATTAATTAAGTTATTTTCAGAAGTTCAAAGCACAGTAAGTGTATTCTTTTTACTCTTTTTTGGGCAACATAACTAAAATGTGCCTCGGAATTTTAACTACAGGTTCAGGTGTGCCGTGAGATAAAAAAGGTTGAAATACACGGTTCTAATGACTTATATGTCTTAGATCTTTCTCATATTTAGATTTAGAACATGTTTAGATTATGTTCCTTAGAATACGGACACTGTGTTCTATTTTATGTTATGTACAGTCAGTGGCTTGGGAGCTGTGTGTAATTTTAGTGCTGGTTGGTTCTACCAGTTTGTAATTTGCCCACTTAGATGCTGGGTGATAGGAGAGATGGCCATCTTTCTCCCAGGATGGGTGGTGTCTTCTCTTTGTTTTAAATTTGGTTGTATCTTGAAATTATTTTTGTTCTTTTTTAACTTGGACATCTTTTGATTGTTTTTACTTGAGTGTCTCATTTTTTATTAATTTTTTTTTCTCTAGAGTGCCTCTTTTTATTGGTCTAGATCAGATATCATCGTTGTTGATGTTCTCTTCTTTTTGGCCTGAAGTGTTTTGGTTGGAGAAAATTTAATGTGAAATCAACATTGAAATTTGTTACCTGCTCTAATTAGGATTTGTGGACTGCAAAAGAAATCCTTCTGAAGTTTTTGCCTATAAATTTATGTCCATATAATTTAAGGTAAGGTAATAGTTTCTAAAATAAATATGTTCCTTTAAATTATATAATTATTGTAACTAGACAAAAGAGTTATGTTCTGCCTATTTAGAGAACCCAGTGCTAGCTGTCAACAAATTAATTTTATGGTATCTCACTTAACTTTTGTATTATTTTGAATGCCAAAATTTTTTAAGTCAAAAGGATTATTTTTTAATGTCTAGTTTGACAGACTTCTTTGGTCTCATATGTCAGTCTTTTTTTTCCCTTTAGAAGTGTTAGCTATTTTTATTAGTGTGTGATATCATCATAATTGTTTCATAATTGTATTTTGACATTCCACTGCAAAGGTTCCATATCTTTTACCATTCCTGGCTGCTACCCCAGCCATAATAATAACAGTGTAATTGTTACTGTGATCCTACTGTCATATATCCATTGGGCAGATGCAGGAATGGAGGGTTGGAAAGATCAATGAATTACTTAAGGTCCCACAATTGGTAATCTTTTTTTTTTTTTGAGACGGAGCCTCAAGCCATTCCCCTGGGTAGAGTGCCATGGCATCACAGCTCATAGCAACCTCCAACTCCTGGGCTCAAGCAAGTCTCCTGCCTCCGCCTCCCAAGTAGCTGCGCCCGCCACAATGCCCGGCCATTTTTTGGTTGCAGCCATCATTGTTGTTTGGCGGGCCCGGGCTGGGGATTCGAACCCGCCACCCCAGGTGTACGTGGCTGGCGCCCTAGCCAATTGAGCCACAGGCGCTGAGCCCACAGTTGGTAATCTTGTTCGTCCTTTAAAGTCTGGTTTCTGCCACTTCATCCTGGAAGTCTCCTGTGACTTCCCAGCTTGTGGCTACACCTCCTTTCCTAGGTACCCACCTCTCCTGTTTAAAAACCTTGAGACAGAGGGAAATCCATGTGGTCTTACACTTTATTTCTGTATCTCCCAGGCTGGAGCTAAATCAGTCCACTTTCAAAGTCTGTATCTGATCATGTCACCTCTTACTTAAAAGCCTCTAATGGCTTCTACTACATTGAATAAAATACCCCCAAACCTTGCCAGAGCCCCAAGCCCCCGCGTGACTGGCCCCTGATTACCCTTCTGATCTCTTTTCTCTTCTGCCTCAGCTGCTATTCTGGTCTCCTTGCTGTTTCTCCCATGAGGTGCACCATTCCCATTTTACGACATTTGTCCTGCTATTCCCCCTCCCTGGATCTTTTTTGTTTGTTTGTTTGTTTGCTGCCTAGGCTAGAGTGCGCTGACGTTATCATAGTTCATTGCAACCTCCAGCTCTTGGGCTGAAGTGATCTGCCTGCCTCAGCGTCCTGATAGCTGGGACTAAGTCTGTTCTTTGGCTACAAAGGATTGTCAGTATACTATGCTAATGATCCATCTTTTTAGTTCATTTTGCTGCTTTGAACATCTGGAGTCTATAACTACTTACTTTGTTTTACTTCCTGATGAGATTAGAGTTAAATGGAGATGGCAGAAAATACAAATTTTTTTTTTAACATTGAATTGTGATTGCATTTGACTTGTTCACTAGTAAATCAGGATAAGTTATGAAATCTTAAATATGCTAATTTAAGGCACATTGAATTGTGATTGAATTTGACTTGTTCACTAGTAAATCAGGATAAGTTATGAAATCTTAAAATATACTAATTTAAGGTTCGGCACCTGTAGCTCAGTGAGTAGGGCACCAACCACATACACTGAGGTGGGTGGGTTTGCACCTTGGCCGGGCCAGCTAAACAGCAATGACAACTCCAGCCAAAAAATAGCCAGGTCATGTGGTGGGTACCTGTAGTCCCAGCTACTTGGGAGGCTGAGGCAAGAGAATTGCTTAAGCCCAAGAGTTTGAGGTTGCTGTGAGCTGTGACACCATGGCACTCTACTGAGTCTCTGTCTCTAGTGAGACTCTGTCTCAAAAAAATAGGCTAATTTAAAATTAAATTAATATATTGGGGTGGCACCTGTGGCTCAAAGGTGTAGGGTGCCAGCCCCATATGCTGGAGGTGGTGGGTTCAAACCTAGCCCTGGCCAAAAACTGAAAAAAAAAAAAATTAAATTAATATATATTAAGATTAAATGAAGAAATACTTTGTCTACCATTAAAATACCTTTTTGTGGCTGAAGTTAGTATATAGTTCTGTATATGCATTGCTTCCATTCAGGTTTAAACATCACATTTGTTTCTCTTCAAAGAACGCATAGGTAACAATTTTATAGTAATCTTTACTGTTAAGAGAGTTAGTATCCTGATTATAGAAGCTATTACTAAAATAGAATGCTTTCTTAAAATTTCCCATTATAGTTACTGAAATTATTTGTGTTAGTGCTTTACTCTGTGACTTGGGTGTATTCTACCTGATCTTAGTACAGAACTGAATTGCAATTGGTACACGTTTTGGGTCCTGGTCCATAAGGTTGTCTGTGTTTTAACCAAGTTTGTGGACAGTGAGTGAGTATGATTCATACACAACTCAGTTTCAACACGTATTCATTGATCATCAATAATTTGTCAGGTACTAGGCCCTGGGGGTGAATTAGAGGGGAAAAAAACCCCAAATCCTTGCTACGTGGAAATTGCCAACATTCTGGAGGGTGTTGTGACACAAATAATAAGATAAATCAGTAAAATATATAGTATATTAGAAGTGATAAGTGCTTTGAAGAAAAATGAAGCAATGGAAGGTGTCCACGGAATCCTGGATAGTTGGGAGTAGGGGAACGGAAAGATTAAAGTTTTAAATAGTGTGTCCAGGGAAAGTTTCATTGAGGAAGTGACATTTGGTGAAAATCTAAAGAGGCAAAGGAATAAGCTGTGTGTATTCTAGGGGGGATAATTGTTCCAAATCGAATGAATCCCATTTCCAGATTCCTTTTTCAGATGATAAAGTTTATTGGAACTCTCTGTGTAGGTAGATTCTACTGTAGGTTCACCGAGGCTTTTTTGTATAACAGAATGTCCAGCAAGGAAGTGAAGACTGCCCTGAAAAGTGCTCGAGATGCCATCAGAAACAAAGAATACAAAGAAGCCTTGAAACATTGTAAGGTAACCAGTAGTTTTTCTTCCACAATAAGAGTAGTTTATAAACATTATTGATTTGTAATGTGAGAGTTATTTATTTTCCAAATATAGTCAAAGAGGTGAGGCCATTTAGTAGAACTGTTAGAGTTATTGAACCACTAACCTCCAATTAGCAGGATAAACTACATTTGCCACACTTGATTTTGTCTTTGTCTATATTGGTAACTTACCAAAGGCGAGTTTTTACAACCTGAAATAGGTGACTTTTGATGGCTGTATAATGGAATGCTGCTGTATCGTGAAGTTTTCACTCTTTAATGGTATGTTGACAGTCTAATTAGGGTTAAATGGTATGTTGACATTCTGATGAGGATTAAATGGTATGTTGACATTCTGATTCTATTTGGCCTATGGATGGGAGAATCAGGATTCTATAGCTCCTTTGCATTATGATGGCAATGTTGCCATTCAGAGGAAGAAGACAGAAGTGAAGTCATCAGTAGGTTAGAGATGAGGAGACTCAGAGAATATCTCCTTCCATCTTAGCAGGAGAGAATATAGGTAGAGATCCACATTGTGTTGGGTTTGTAGACTTGGTGGTGGGAAGATAAGAACATTCTATTTTCTTGGTGAAGTGTGAGCTGAGACTGGGAGACGACAAAGGAAGATAGGAAATAAATGTTTATCCATAGTGGAAAAACAAACTTACCAGTAATAATTGGAAAGATTAGCAGGGCTGGTGACTGCTCATATGAAGTCCTAGGTTATTAAAGTGAAATCAGTGAACTCAGATGTAGTTTTCTCCCTTCATGTTTAGTTCTCAGGTGTGGAGATGGACATGATGAGGTTCAACTGTGGATGGGGGGACAAGAAATAAAGGGGTTGAGGAAGTGATGGTAAGGGAGTGATCACAGTGATGGGCCATGGAGTCTAATCTGGGTAAGGAGAGATGAAAAATGGGCTGGTAGGTAATGGAAAAAGAGGGTGGCTTCAAAAATTAGAGACTTCAGAGCTCAAGGAATTGTTACCTTGGGACTATTGCAATAAATGACCTGGGAAGATAGGAGAAGGGCAGAATCATAGCTTGATGGAAATTCACATTTGGGTGGCTGAGTAGTCTGGAGGTTGAGTGAGAGGTAACTGTGTTCAATGGGATATCAATGTAAGTGTTAGAATGAATGCAGGTTTCAAGATGGAGGAGAAGGATATGAAATTTTTGCTGATGGAAAGGGGCATTCCTAGGAGTTTGGTAGATAATAGCAACAAGGAGGATATTCTTAGTGTTGTGGTTAGGTGGCCTGAGGTTGAACAACAGTGGGGTTTTGAAGAGGAGAAGAGGAATACAAATGACAGTGTGAGCCAGGAGAACCCCGTTATCACTTCCTGGTCCAGTGGTATGTGGGAACTTGACTGATCCAGATTGGGAGGTTTCTAGGGGTGACTGAACCTAGCAAGTAGGTGAGGCCGTGATAGTACTAACCCTGATGTGGAAGGTAGACTGTCTGATCATTCAGGGGCAGCATGGAGGTGGATGGAAGAAGGATGACTTCAGTACTAGACTTGTTTAATTAAAACACATCTGAGTCTGTAGCTGTCTTTTTTTTTTTGGAGGTTTTCTGTAAAATTCAGATACAAAGTTCACATACGAATTTCACCAATTAGTTCATAATTTACAGTGGAGAGATCAATATAAATCAGAAATGGAGAACTAATCAGTTACAAATGCCTGATTACTTATGTGTCATAATCCAGAATGTTGAGACTAATTTAATTGGGTTTTTTGTTTGTTTGTTTGAGACAGAGTCTCACTATGTCGCCTTCTGTAGAGTGCTATGGTGTCACAGATCACAGCAATCTCAAACTCTTGGGCTTAAGTGATTCTCTTGCCTCAGCCTCTGAAGTAGCTGGGACTACAGGTACCCATCACAATGCCTGGCTCTTTTTTAGTTGGAGTTGTCATTGTTGTTCAGCTAGCTGGGCTGGGTTTGAACTCGCCAGCCTTGGTGCATGTGATTGGTGCCATAATTACTATGCTATGGGTGCCAAGCTGAGACTAAATTAATTGTTTAATAAAGAAATGTTGCGTGTTAGTGTATTTGCTGTGGTTTTGTCTGACCCTTGTCTTGTCTGCCTCTGGGGTGTATGAGCACCCCTCCAGGGAAGAAAGTCCTGCTCTGGGCAACCCTCCAGGGAAGGGAAGCCTGCTCTGATTTGTGTGGAGTTAGGCGCTTTCTTCTTTGTGTTCTCTCAGAACCTCATCCCGGCTTTCACCACAGTGTTGTAACTATTTCCTTAAAAATCTGTTTTGGATTCTGAAAACTGATCCTCAGGCAGGTAGATACAGCTGTCACTGGCTGCTGGTTAACTGGCAGTCACTGTGTGTTCAGCAGTTATGTGGTTGGTGCTGGGAACGTTAGCATTAACAAGAGCCCAGGCTCGGTGCCTGTAGCTCAACTGGCTAAGGCGCCAGCCACATACACCTAAGGTGGCGGGTTCAAATCCAGCCCGGACCCCCCAGACAACAATGACGGCTGCAACCAAAAAATAGCCAGGCGTTGTGGCGGGTGCCTGTGGTCCCAGCTACTTGGGAGGCTGAGGCAGGAGACTCGCTTGAGCCCAGGAGTTGGAGGTTGCTGTGAGCTGTAATGCCACGGCACTCTACCCAGAGGGACAGCTTGAGGCTCTGTCTCAAAAAAAAAAAAAAAAACAAGAGCCCAGTGTTTAGAACTTTGATCCTTACCTCACAGTTGGGTTGCTGAAATTGCAAGGGCTTCAGTCTAGGTCCATTTGCTTGTTGCACTCAGATCCAATCACTGAGACAACAAGGACTGGATGAGGAAAGGAATGTTGAATATGACAGAGGTCTTGCTGGAATTGGGAAGTTGCCTTAAATCTGCCTTTCTGTCTAACAGCCATCCTGGCTTTTAAAGGAGAGGCCACATACCTTGGGGCAGATTGGGGTGTAACTAACAAGGTGCTACAGGCAGGTTTCGGGGAATGGTGGATCTTGACATCAGGAAGTCTACCCAGGGCCTTCAGAATCTCAGCTCCTTTGTCTTGTAGAAAATCTACCATTTCTGTGAAGCAACTCAGAAGGTCAAATGGTTAGTTACTGGAGAGGATTATAAAAAACAAGCATACATTTGTTCATAGAGCCAGCCACAGTTGTGGTTTAGGAGGCAACTTTAATGAGTATGCCTAAGTCAGAATACAGAGAGAAATCTCTACATTCAATATTTTGTTTTGGAAAGCAAGAATTGCAATTTAGGGACTACGCACAGACTAGGTGGTCTTTTGTATGCATGTAAGAACAAAAAGAAGGTTGGGGTTTTATTAGAAAGAGAAATTCTATGTATTGTTTTGAACGAAAGTTCACTGGTACTAGAGAAGCTTTTTTTTTTTTTTTTTCAGTTTTTGGCCAGGGCTGGGTTTCAACCCACATATGGGGCCGATGCCCTACTCCTTTGAGCCACAGGTGCCACCTGACAAGAGAAGCTTTTAATAACAGCAAGTTCTGTTTGCCGAGTGATTGGCAGTAGCTAAAATCAGTCTTAGAGTCACCGCGGGCCATCAGTAGCTACTAAACAGAGCTGGCCTTGGAGTCACAGCACACTGCTGTAGCAGGCGGGCTTGTAGTGGGTGAATTTCACCCTTGGAGAGCAGGTGCTGTGTGCCCTGAGTACTTTTCTCCCTGGCCTCTCAACTCTGATTTAATTGGGGATGTCAAAATGGCCCAATTTATATAAACATGTTCACAGACAGAATGAAACTTTCCTTGTATTTTGGTGACAGGTTGCTGGAAGGGATATGTGGATGTATGTAAGCCTGATAATTTGACTAGTTCCTATTTTCTCAAGTAATATGTAAAGTCTTCAGAGGCAAATTTCACTTTAGCTACTAGTTATTTTTTTCTTTCCCTATAACATATTTACTTTCTGCTCCAAGCTGTTTTATCTTAGCAGGTACTGTTATTTCTGAAAGCAATAGCTCTGGTTTTGTTTTTCATTCCCTAGAACGTGTTTACTTTCTGCTTCAAGCTATTTTATTTTACCTTAGCAAGTAGCTGTTATTTCTGAAAGCAGTATCTCTGCACATAATTTTTATTCCATTTGGCAGGTGTTGTTTAAACACCACTATTTATTTTGAACATGTTTGAAACAGTCACACTGAGGTGAACCTACTTTCCTAGCCTATAATTTCCGTGAAAAACCTATCTGTCTAATACAGTGAAACTGTCATGGTAAAGGGAAACATGAGAGTTGGATAAAACAAAATGAGATGGAAAACAGTTTTTGAGTTACGACCAAGAGCCAGGTGGAGGCAAGCAGGACGGTGGGGTCGTTGCTGTTCTTTTTATACCCATTATTCACAAAGAGTTATAGGAGGCATTTGGTGACAGGTCAGGATCACTTGGGCAGTTTTTAAAAAATATATCTTATATTTCAAGTACTTTGTACTCATTTCCTTTGAAGTCAGAGAAGTTAAATGGTATCCCGAAGGCTGCTCAGGTGGTAGAAACAGACTCGACTTTTTGTTGTTTGTCCTTCACTTCTAAGATTTAACGACCTGTTCTTTTACTTTTTTTAATCAGGCGGTGTTGAAGCAAGAGAAAAATAACTATAATGCCTGGGTTTTTATTGGTGTTGCTGCAGCTGAGCTAGAGCAGCCTGACCAGGCCCAGGGTGCCTATAAGAAAGCTGCTGAGCTAGAGCCAGACCAGGTACTGGCTTGGCAGGTGGGTGTACATTTTTTTCATCCTTCTATTATGGGAAAAGATTTTTTTGTTCATTTTTCAAAATATAGGGGAAAGCGTTAAAATATGCATTTAAGGCTCGCTCAATCGGCTAAGGCGCCAGCCACGTACACCTAAGGTGGTGGGTTCGAATCCCCAGCCCGGGCCCGCCAAACAACAATGATGGCTGCAACCAAAAAATGGCCGGGCGTTGTGGCGGGCTCCTGTGGTCCCAGCTACTTGGGAGGCGGAGACAGGAGACTCGCTTGAGCCCAGGTTTTGGTGGTTGCTATGTGCTGTGATGCCATGGCAATCTACCCAGGGGTATTGCTTGTGGTTCCGTATCAAAAAAAAAAAAAAAAAAAAAAAAAAGAAGAGGGATCAGGGATCTCTACACTGGACTTTATGTGTCTAAGAAATAAGTTTTGGGGTTAAACCATTCATATTTTTAGGTTGATATTTCAACTAGCATTAATTATGTGAACACGTGTTTCTTATGTACCCTGAAGTGTTCCACATAGTACAGATACAAATAATTACCAGTCTTCAATGGACACTTTCTAATTTTTCCCTATTAGAATATTGCCACGATGAATATCCTAATGAAGCAGATTTTCAGCTGTATTAAACCTTGAGGGGATAGTGTTGGAAACAGTGCAAGCACCTCAGAATGTGTTCTGTTTAGATATTTCCCATCTTTTGCTCAGTTCAGCTTGACTTATCAAGTTGGCACAGTCCCAGCCTGGAAGAACCTGAAGATCCTTCTAGCTCAGAATCTAGCTTGATGCTGACACTTTATTTTCCACATGAATTGATTTTTCTTTTTCCCTACAGTGACCTTTATATCTATTTCTCACTGGTCCTGACTGCTGTCACTTTGGCATTCATCTCCTGAGTATGCCAATCTCTCAGTTTCTCACCAAGCTCTAGATTCCTGGCTTGTTCATGCTTCCTCTACTGTCACACTCAACCTATTTAACCAACCCCATGTCCAAAGGTGTGCCTCTGAAGGACCCTTCTCCAGGCACAAAGCAGAATTGCATTTTTATGAGAGGTACAGTTGTTGTCCCCTCTCATAACAAGGGATAAAATCATTTCATGTGTCAACGAAGGAGAGAACAGATTCTAACAGTCTACAACTGGTCCTCATTCTGAAAGGAAACTGCTGAGAAAATCACCTCCAAGATATAAAACTTTCTTCATATTCAGGTTTCTCACATTAGGGTACACATTAATTTCTAGACTTCAAAAACACTTTCATTAAAGGAGCCTATAAAATTTGTATTATTGAAGCTATAATTACCCACTGCAAGGCATTGTGAGTATTGAAATCAGCCTCCTCCCACCCCGCAACCATCCTGCAGACATGCTGGTAAGTTGCTTAAGGGCAACAAAGTTAAGGAAGGAAGCATGAATATCCTTTCACTCCTGGTTTCTCAGTCCTACAGGAATTTTTAATTTTTGGGTTCATATATAGTAGTAGATGCTGCCTATACCTGGCTCATATCCTTTGAGTCTACTCTATAGTTTGCTTTTTTTTTTTTTTTGAGAGGGAGCCTCAAGCTATCCCCCTGGGTAGAGTGCCATGGCATCACAGCTCATAGCAACCTCCAACTCCTGGGCTCAAGCGAGTCTCCTGCCTCTGCCTCCCAAATAGCTGGGACCACAGGCGCCCGCCACAATGCCCGGCCATTTTTTGGTTGCAGCCATCATTGTTGTTTGGCGGGCCCGGGCTGGGGATTCGAACCC
>CAUYQV010135276.1:0-10349 GCA_963574575.1 Galagoides demidoff
TAAACAGCCCAATCAGGTCCTGTCCTATGTGCCTCTTGCAAACTTGGGAAATTTATTAAATAGAATGTCACTCGTTGTTAGTAACTCTACTAGCTTGCTTGGTAAACACTACACCATGGCTGAGTTCACAGGGATTTATGCTGAATTAAGTAAACCAAAGAAATAAAAGTATATATTCTGCTGGTGTCCTGCCTAGGGGGCAGGGTCCATGAAGACCTGTGGATATGGCAGTGACAGACTGAAGAAATATAAAGTTAGAAAGGACAAGAAAGAAAAAGCCAAGACACCCAGACTAGAATTTTCAAAGATAGGTACTCAGGGGACCATCGCCTGAGGGGTTGCTTACGGGGTTCTGGTGGTGGCCCTGAATAACCAGAATCCATAGAGAACTTAAACGTATTAGCAAAAAACAGGAATCGTAATCTCAATTTACACCCTAACTTGGACGAAGTTTTAATCCTCAACTAAAGAAAATGGAGTTGAACTCCTAGGCAAAGTATTTTCTACTTGTAAGACTGTATGATTTTTTTAACTATAGGTTTTAATAGATAAGTTAAACTCAATTAGAATAAAGAATATAATACCTAGCTGTTATTTTGATTCGCATTTCTCCTATAAGTAGACATGTTGAGCTATCACCTAACCCCAGTGAGAATGACTTTTTTTTAATCAAAAAGTCCCAAAAGAGAGCTGCTCTGGAGGATCCATGCGTGATTGCTAAGTACATCTGATGAAACTAAGACTCGGTGGGCACGCATTACTACCACAAAGAGTAAGAGGCCCTTGTCTGCAACATCATAGGAGGACATGAAGAAGCAATCCTTGAGGGAACAAGCCAAAACCTACCAAAGCACAAACACGTTGGAACCAATAGTCTATCCCTTAAAAATGATGCACCCTAAGCAAAACATAAAAAGAACAAAAAGAAAAAAGAATACTTAAATAAAGATGTGAATGGATTCATGGAATACTTAAGACAGAACTCACAGATGATTCACAATGGGGAGATCATAGCATCAAACATTCAGGAAGTAAGGGAAGAAATTGCAGTTGTTTTAAAGAAAGACAGCTGATGGGAAGGAAGATGATTAAAAAGACAAGCAGCAAAGAAAAATGTAATGGTATGTTTCCATTGTAGAAAACCCGGTCATGGAATTGCAGATTGCCCAGCTGCCCTTGAAAATAAAAATACGGGCACTGGAATATGTTACCTGTGTGGGTCCACAGAGCATGAAATAACCAAGAGTAAGGCTAAAGTAGACCCAGCTGTTGGTGAATTTCCTTTTGCAAAATGTTTTATTTGTGGGGAAATGGGACACATGTCTAGATTCTTGTACAGATAATCCCAAAGGCCTCTATGCTGATGGTGGTGGTTGCAAACTTTGTGCCTCTGTGAAGCACTTAAAGAAAGATTGCCCTGAAAGTCAGAATTCAGATTGAATGGTCACCGTTGGTTGCTGGATAAAGGGAATGAGTGCAGACTATGAAGAAATTTTGGAAGCACCTAAACCACAGAAACCCAAAACAAAGATACCTAAAATTATTAATTTTGGATAATAGCTAGTACAATTGGTAGTTATCACCTCATGGCCACTTTCTAAACTGGGCCTACTTCACTAATTAGATGTAGGCTCCTTGGAGCCAAACTTTTATTATAGACACATGCTCTGGGGACAGTCAAAATAGTTTTCTGCATCCTCTCCATCAAAGAGTACTTCTATCACTATTTGGAGAAAATCACTGAAAAAAAGAATGAGATGATTAAATTGGATTTTCTAAAAGAACATATTTTTAACAGAATTTAGAGGTATCTAAGTGATTACATACCTGATTGTAACAGTCATCTTTTTTAAAAGCAAAATTATGCATAAATGTGAACCACCCCTTAATAAAGGGTGCTGCTTGTTTTTCCAAATAAAAAAAAAAAAAAGTCCCAAAACAACAAGTGCTGGCATGTGGCATGGATGCTGGGAGAAAGGAACACTTGTACACCGCTGCTGGGACTGCAAACTAGTACAATCTCTATGGAAAGTAATGTGGAAGAACCTCAAAAAAGAAACCAACAATTTGATTCAGCAGTCCCTCTGAGAGGTATTACCCAAAGGGAAAAAACGTTATTTTATGAAAAATACACACTTGAATGTTTATAGCTGTACAATTCACATTTGCAAAGATGTGCAAAAACCCTAAGTGTCCATCAATACACGTGGTGTATGTGCCCCATGGAGTCCTACTCAACCATATGAAAACGGTGGTCCAGTATCTTCTGTAACAATCAGGATGGAACTGGAGACCATTCTTCTAAGTGAAGGGTTGCAAGGATGGAAAAATGAGCACATGCACTCAATACTCAGTTGGAACTAATAGATAAACAGTTACGTACTCATATGGAAGTAAAACTTAACTGAAGTTTACAGGGGGGAGAGTGAGCAGGGGGTGGGTAAATAAATTCACATCTAGCACAATCTGGGAGAAGGCACACTTATAACTCTTTCTTAAAATATACAAAAGCAAATTATGTAACTTAAACACATGTACCCTGTAATATTTTGAAATAAAAAAGAAAAAGGAACATAATGTTTATTTATTAATTTTAAATCTATCAAGCACTTATTTGAGTATCTGTGATGAGCCCAGATATCCCTTATATTTTATCTATGTAATATGTTTCTATATATTTTATCTATATAACATATAATATATATCCAATATTTTATCCATATAATACATAATATATCTCTATATATTTTCCTAAAGTATCTTTATATATTTTATCTATATAATACATTATTCTTAATTTTTTTGTATTTGATTTTGTTCTGTCCAAGCATAACCAAACTGCATCTTTCATACTTTGAAAAATAGCTCATGTGTTACATAAATCCATTGCAGAATGTTATTCAGCATCACATGATGTAATTTGAGTAGTGATTTTATAAGAACAGCTCTCTGCTTGAATCTACTTAGTTTCCACATAATGAAAAATGCTGTTATTTTTCCTTTTAAATTTTTCAGGTCACATCTTCTCTCTGCACAATAATTCCTATATATTAAAAAAATGTCTGCACCTACAAAATACCATAACTTAGGCTGCTCTGAATCCCTGATTACATTGGAGGGTCTGTACTCTAAGAAATGTATTTGTATATAGTCTTATTAAGGATTAGATTTGCAAAAAACTTGCCAACTCATCTCAGTCAGAATCCTATTATTGATATCACCAATGGTTCTATCAAAGGTGTTGGGATTTATATGAAATAAATGTTTTCTTGATTGTAGAGTTCTACATATGCTCTCTGTGCAGAAAGGATATACAGACCTTCCAGAGAAAACAAGCAATCATTTCAGGCAAATTGATTTTTTTTTCTTTAAGGAAATCACAAAGGTCAGAAAGCAACATAATTCGTCAGAGCCTAAAAACGATGGTTGAACTTAAAGATGTTATTGGGAAGGTAATGTACAATGACCTAAACAATCTAATGGAATTAAATGAAAGGATTATGCATCTGAATGCAGTGAATAAATAAATAGGAGTATTTGAACTATGAAAGTTTTATTTTTGCTTGAGATTGCATTTATCAGCACTATCACCTCACCATTGGTGAAGAATTTGTTTCTTTTGCATAGGAATCATGATAACAAATTATCACATATGATGTGTTTATAAAGTATCCTTGTCATTGAATATTTGAAATTTAGTTTATATATTTCTGGCAGTGGAGACCGCACTGCAAAGACAGCTAAGTTCTATCCAGTGGCAGTCTAATGAATGATCACACAAACCCACACATATACCCCTGCACAGTAGGGAAGTCTTGCTATACAGTAAGTCCTTATAGTACTTTTTTAAAAATCACATGAAACAAAGAAAGAGTAAAGAAGGGAATTGTATATAATAAATACCATGTATATATCTTCATGATTGGATGCCATAAGTACACTTGTGATAAATAAGCTGGACCATCAAATATCAAACATAAAGCATGATTCAGTAATCCAGGTATGACAGACTAAAAAGATGAGCATTAAACTGACATTATTAGGAAGCCAAAGGCTGAAACCCAGATCTTAAATGACGTGCAGCTTCCATAATTAGATTGTGTAGCTGCAGAGATGAGCTGACAGCACTCTTTCCTTCCACTGCTGCTGACCAGCGGTGTCATGTTTGAAACATCCCCAGCTTCTCTGAACCTCAGTGTCCTCATCTGGGATTTGAGACAATTGAACCCTGTTATTGCAAGTTGCAATAATTTTTCTATGCCTGGCTTACCTTTGGATGTCTTCTGACTTTCTTTGTATGTCTCCTCCTTCTAGAATGAGATTTTTCTCTTTTTCACTACTGAAATTATACTGAATTGAAAGGAACCATGTACCTAAAAATGTTAATTACAAGAGTATTCATCTTGTGTGGAATAATTACAATAAATCTAAATAGTCAATAAAAAGAAACAAGATAGGTAAAATTAGATTCATCAACTCTGGATTACTACACAGTCATCAAATTGAAAATTGGGAGTAAGTTTAAAAATACCTTATGGCTATTAAATTAAAATATAGAAGGAAAAGTTCAATGTAGAACCCAATTACAAACGTGTAAATAGTATGAATACATAAACAGATCATAAGAAAGAAAAATCAAATATTTAACCTTTGAAATGTTGGGCTTTTAGGTGGTTCTCACATTTATTTTGATTTTCATTAATGAAGTTTTAATATTGCTTGGACAATAATACTGTGATGATGACAATAAATAGCATGTGTGTTCAAGACTTAATGCAGATACCTTCTCCTGAATAAGAATACATTTTCTGAATATATTTTTTGTTGCACACTCAATAAATTGCACACACAATAAGTTTTACAGCACTGATTAACTATATTACAGCTGGGCTTTTTTCTTCCAAGAGATTATGAGGTGTTTGACGAAAAGAAGATGTCCTCAATATTTATATTTTATCACAGCTCCTATCCCTGTGCCACGTAGGTAGTATGCACTCAATGAAGAAGTGTAAGTAAAAAATAGTATAAAATAGGCTGTGCTGAATATTATGTGTTCAATTCAATTCAGTTAGCTAGGCTGTACAACGTGTACTAACGCTGACTTGAAATTGATTAATCTATTCAATAACTATTGAAGGGGGCTTCTTGAGGAACTGGGAATACACAGTAAAAATATAAACACAATTTATGTAAAATAATATCAAATGAAACTTTAAGTGTGTTAAACCTAACAGTGAGAAAGCTTTGGGGTCAGAGTACACAAGTGAGAAGCAGAGGGGCAGCGTGCAAAGTTTGAAGAGACAGGGCCTTGGAGGTCTTAGTGGGAATCTAGATTTTTATTCCAAAGAGCAGGAGAAGACATTGGAGGATTTTGAGCAGGGAGGTTACAGGAACTTATTGGAATTTTTAAAAAGTTATTTTGTTTGCCATTTGGAAATGTACTAAAGGAGAGAAAATTGGGAAAAGGAAAATAAATTGTAAGGTCACAAGAGATTGGAACTGCAGATTGTGGCATAGATTGGGATGGCATGCGCTTCTGCATCTTACGACGTCAGCTCCCTCCTTATTTTGGGTTATATACAGCACATACCTTGATCACTCAGAGCTTTCATGTTCAGATTAGGTCCTGAAGTGTCCTTGCTGCTATGTTTGTTAATTAATTTTGACAATTTCTAGATCTCTGGTAAATCCATATAAAATACATCATGCTATGTCCAGAATTACCTTACTTCTTGATGTCCTTTCTTTATTTTCAGCTATAATATATACCCATCACCTTTAATTTTTTATTTATTAGTTCTGCAGAAACCATATCTAGTATATTGTTTATTCTAATTTACAAATGAGAAACCAAAGCAAATAATTTAATTCTCTAAACAACACAATGGGATTGGTACAGATCAGTTAAAATTAATTAATGTTTATTTTTTGTCTATAATTTATACTGTGTAGTGTGTAAGATAGTTACATATTTACTATGTAATTTAATCTACATAAAATCCCTATGAGGTAATAATTGCTTTCCCCAATTTACATATGAAAAACAAACACACTGTGATTTAACTAATTTTTTCAATGTTACTACAGCTGTGAAATTTTACAGTGAGGATTTCAACACAGCTTATTTTTAATTTTCAGGCTAGCCTGCATTCAGAGCTACATGCTACAAATGCCTTCTGTGAGCTTGGAATTAAAAAATCTATAGCTTAAGATTCAGTTTTTTGCACTTTCTACAAAGAAAATGCAAATCCTTTTAAGGGCTCAAGCAGTGATTCCTTGATTTCCTTTGAATTTGCAGGGTTTAAAATATTTTATTGCCAAAGCTAAAACGATTTCAAACCATAAAGGTGGAAAGAAAATGTAAATGCAGTTTATGTGTATGTGAGTGTTTGTGCATATTTGTAGGTGGAAAGGTGTGTTAAAATTACATTCTGTATTGTGAATTATTGAACTTTTAAACTACAATTCAGTTTTTTTTTTATCATTTCTTACTTTAACTGTTTGAATATCAGCTCATCATGCATAAAAAATTTGTATATGGAACAAATTGCTTCTCAGCTTTCCTGTGTTTTAATCACCACAAATTACTTACATTGGCTATTGATGAAATGATAATCAGGTCTGTGAATTTACTGTACCTTTCTGGAATTTCAGATGAGGTATCCTCTTAGGATCTGTCAGGATTGAAGAACATGTAGTATATGCTCAGGATTATTTATTCCTAAATGTATTTGAAAGTATACAGATTAGAGAAAATCCATTTGGTAAATATGCCTTCATTTCCCAGTTATATTGAGATTTTTTCCATTTACATATTTTAGCATCAACTATCTTGTGAAGACTTAGAGACTGACAATATGCTGCCAATTTTCCAACACCCACAGAATCAAATTAGAAGACCTATAAAAACTGTCCAAGCCATAAATGAGCATTTGGTATTCATGAAATGAAATTCTAATGTCTCAATAAATCTGAAGTATGTGTAGGCTACCATCCAGTGACTTTTGAAGTGATTCTAGACATTGTTCATCTGATACAATGTTGTTAATAGAGCAATATAATTTCAAAATAAATATATTAATGTTTCAAATTAACTATCATCTCCTGTTTTTCCTCTATGACAGAATTTTTTTGTAAGAATTATAAAATACTACTCTATTTTAAATACTGCCAATTTACTTACAGTCAAACAAAATCTTGCTTTCTTAAAATATCTAATTGCCCAGAAATATATAAAATCACAATTGCTTAATAAAACATAGCGTTTTGTTTCTCTCTCACATGAAAAGTCTGAATTTTTTCTCTTGGTCATGGAATTGTTGAAGAAAATGACATACATGTGATTACATTTGCAATAACTATTACTATGCTATTACTTATGAGCAAATTTGCTCAACCAGGTTCCCCACTCTTGATGAGCTGCTACAATAATTTGCATAACTAATATCTTTTAGTTCAATATCCTATTTTTAGTTGCTTTACTAACATTTCACAGTATCCCAAGGATAATTTGGATTGATGACAAATACAGCATTTAAGATGACCTTTCCATTTCCGTGTGTATGTGAAAGCCTTGATGGTTAAAGTTGGTCCAAAGATCAACAAACATAGACATTTGTTAGAAATGGGTAAATTCAGGCCCATCCCCAAACTTACTGAATCAGAGTTTTCATATTTATGAGTGCCTCAAGTGATCTGCATATAGTAATATCCACATTAAAGACTGAAAGGCATTCTTTTTCTTTCTTTCTTTTTTTTTTTTTTAGTGAGACTCTGTCTCCCTATGTAGAGTGCCATGGCATCATTATAGCTCACAGCAACCTCAAACTCCTGGGCTCAAGCAATTCTCTTGTTTCAGAATTTACTCCCAAGGAGCTGGGACCACATGCGCCTACAGATCCCAACTAGTTTTCTGGTTTTTTTTTTTTTTTTTTTTTTTTTAGTAGAGATGGTGTCTGGCTTTTGCCCAGGCTTGTTTGGAATTCCTGAGCTCAAGCAATGCAATCCAACCAGAGTGCCAGGACTATAGCCATTAGCCACCATGCCTGGCCAGCTCACTGTCTTTCTCTTAACTCTGAAAATTAAATGTCCCTAAACTGTTGACCTCGTGCTGGTTTTCTGATGCCTACTTCACAAGGACTGAGGGAAAGCCTTGTGCCTTTGTTGTGGTGCAGCGTCCTGCTTGCTATGCCCTTTGCCCCTGTTAATAATTTTGGGAGGGTGTGGCTGTGGCTCAGTGGGTAGGACCCTGGCCTCATATACTGAGGGTAGTGGGCTCGAACCTGACCCTGACCAAACTGCGACAGCAACAACAACAAAAATAGCCCGACGTTGTGGTGGGCGCCAGTAGTCCCAGCTACTCCGGAGGCGGAGGCAAGAGAATCGCCTAAGCCCAAGAACTGGAGGTTACTGTGAGCTGTGATGCCATGGCTCTCTACCAAGGGTAACAAAGTGAGACTCTGTCTCTAAAAAAAAAGATAATTTTTGGAGACTTTTCTGAGAATTTTGCTTAACACTTATATTTAAAATAAAAAATACTTTCATCTGAATGCCTTTCCTTACAAGT
Source organism: Galagoides demidoff (assembly GCA_963574575.1). Lineage (NCBI taxonomy): Eukaryota > Metazoa > Chordata > Mammalia > Primates > Galagidae > Galagoides > Galagoides demidoff. The sequence continues at coordinate 8,567 of CAUYQV010135276.1, forward strand.
ACTATCTTGCAAGATTAAGCTCAAACCCCATAAATGATTATATTTGCTGGGTGCTTTATCTGAGAGACCTAAGTTAAAACTATGTAATAGGTGCCATTACTACTCTCATTTTGTGGATGAAGAAACAGATTCAATAATGTGAGAACAGTTACACTGAGAGTAAATGATGAACTACAGTTCAAACCCAGAGCCTATGACTCCAGAGAACTTAACTGTTTGTCACAATGTCAGGACACACCACACATCTGTTTAGAATTGTTCTTTATGTTTCCAGGGTACGTTCCTCAAGTTACTGCATTACATGATGGGATGACATTATATTACCCTACTTCTAGGTTGCTTTTTCTAAGCTTCTGTGGTTTTCCTTTTTTCTTATATTCCCATCTTTGTATTCCTTTTATGTTATATGTAAAAATCATATTATATTATTGCATGTCTCATATAAAGTATATCATAGTTTCTTGAGTAATTTCCAGATTTTTTACACCAGAGTATGTGGCCATTTCTTTTTCTTTTACACAAATATAAACACATTCATTTATTTATTCAATGAATCACCCTAGAACTTTTCTTTTCTTTCTCTTTCTTTTTTTTTTTTGGTCAGGCTCTATTCTAGTCAATAAATATAATGATGAGAAAAGAGTTAGAGCTGCTGCATTTAGATAAGGTTTGTCCCATTGAAGGAAAAAGACACCAGTCAAATCACCATGATGCTGATAAATGTATAAATACAACACACCATAACTTCATAGACCAGATATCAAGGCCATGGTAGCATTCAGAAGGGGACCTGATTTAATATGTACTGGTCGGAGGTGACATCCCTGAGGAAGTTTGTTTGAGATGTGTTTGGAATGACTGAGCAAGATTTAAATGAGTACATTTGGGAAGGAATGCATAATGTTTGAGGTTGAAAAATATTTTAAGTAAAGGTTCTGTGGGGTGGTATAATGGGAGACCTTAGAGAAGATTTGATAATATGCTCAATGCGTCCATCTAATCAAAATGCCTACATCCACTTCCATATTTCTAAATAGGGTTGGGCACAGATTTGAGTGGAACTGTGCCCTGAACCTCCTCCTCTTAAAAATAAAAAGAAGGTCTGTTGAAACCTTCACCCCAACTACTTGAGAACATAACATTATTTGTAAATAAGTCAGTTAAGTTTACAAATACATCCTAGAAAAAGTGCTACATAACTCATTGGTGAATATCATCGTTCAAGTACTCCCAGAAATTTCCTTTTCTGATAATGAGATATTAAAGCTGAAAGTAGTGTACAATCAGAAACAGCAGAACAAAATGTGTGACTACCATTTTTGCTACCTCATATGTGTGTACACATGTATACGTGTTCCACTGAATATGAAAGAAAATATATAAATGTATTTAATATATAGTAAGCACATCAAATTTCACTGTAAATGGACAATTGCTTGCAATAATTTTAAATCATCCAGTATACTCTGTTATGCCTGAAAAATACTCCCAAATGGCCGCAGCAGACAAGTCCGAGACACACTCCGATGTAAAAGCAAGAGGTGAGGTTTATTCAAACCCGGGTTTGGACTCTCTTGGTGCACACACCAAAGAAGAGTCTCGAACCCAGGGTGAAGGCAGTTTTTATGGGGTACAGAAAGCAAGAAGGGAAGAAGGGGAGTACGAGTACACTTTTCATTGGTGGTTAGTGATTTCACTAGTAAAGTTACATTCTTGATTGGTGGTTGATGATTTCACTAGTAAAGGAGGATTTGGATTGGTACAGGTGAGGGGTGGAGGGATT
>CAUYQV010135278.1:0-13541 GCA_963574575.1 Galagoides demidoff
TGGTCCCAGCTACTTGGGAGGCGGAGGCAGGAGACTCGCTTGAGCCCGGGAGTTGGAGGTTGCTATGAGCTGTGATGCCATGGCACTCTACCCAGGGGGATAGCTTGAGGCTCCGTCTCAAAAAAAAAAAAAAAAAAAGAATAAAAAGGTAGATTCCTGCTTTATTCTGTCTCATCCCCCCATTCTTATCCTACCCCTCCCCCAATGCTGATTTAGTTGTTTCGAAGTGAGGCCCAGGAAGCTGCATTTTTCTCTAAGGATGCCAGCAATGGTGGAAAATAGTACTTTTGGAAATCCTGTTCTCTCCCCTTAAGCCTGCTGTGGACATAGCTAATATATGAAGAAGACACATTGATTATTTGGTTAACAGACAGTGCTTGTTTTAATTATGTATTTGCTAACTCACAATCTCCTCAAGAAACTTTTTGCTTGGGAACTCTACTTTGCAACTTGTTGAAATTAAACCCAGAGGTCAAACTTTTCTTTTTAGGCAGCAGGCTGGGCAGGGTCACAGTGTGGTTATTTTCCTTTTTCTCTGGAAGTGAGGACTGGAGCAGCCTTTCCAATAGCCTGCCCTGGCTGGCTGGGCCTGCCTCTGGCCTTTGCTTTCCCTGACCTGTGATAAGAGAACAAAGCCCCCAACTGAGGAACTTGTCCCAGTAGATAGGAGCGAAGTATTCCTCAAAAAGTTCAGCTGCCCGGGAGCTCTCAGCCAGCTGCCAGCAATGTCAAGCCAAGTAAGAAGTTGTATATCAGCTAGAGAATTCAAGGGCTTTTCTGATTTCTTTACATTTTTTAGTTGTTTCTTGTGAATCATGCTTACTCTGTGCAGGGTACTCTTCTAGGCATGGGGGGAGTCTATCAGGCAGCAAAATCCTTCACCTCGTGGAACTGAGAATTTTTATTTATTTATTTTTCCATGGGAAACAAAAATTGAAAATTTATTTTCCAACAGACAGATGGCATCAGCAGGTACAGCTACAGGGGTTTCTCCAAGATCATACATTCACAAGGCATCATCAGCTCAACAGGGAGGAAGCCACCGTGTGTTCTATGTAACAATATCCACGTCACAGTGTAAACAGTTCTTGTTACTGTGTTCACTTCAAATTCCAGAAGGAAAGGCACAACTTGGTGCAAAAATAAAAAATAAAAAATATTCTAAAGTCAGGTGCAATGACTAAGAAACGAGACTTTGGCTAATAGTCTTATTCCACTTTTTAATAAGAGCCTTCCACAGAGAGGGGAAAGACTTCTTTGCCCAGAAGTGATGGACTTTCTTCTCCCTAGTTAAACCATTAGAGCAACGTTTCATCATTTGTTCAATATTCATTACACGTACAAAAGGAGATTACAAGGAAATCACAAAAACATCTTGAAGGTCCAGCAGTTCCGTCAGTGTCAACTCTGAGGTTTAAGACAGGGCCTGGGAATACTTCGGCAGTCATAAAATAGGAAAATACAGACTATGGCTACAAAAAATAAAAAATAAATGAGGTAGATAGATCAAAGCTTTCACACCCAGGACTCGCCTGTTCCAACTTGGGAGCCTTCGTGAAGGAAATTCAACAAATCAGTATGTGAGCCTGTGATAGGAAACACCCTTGCACAAGTTTCTTCTCAAGAATGAAAACCCAGGGCGGCGCCTGTGGCTCAAAAGAGTAGGGCACCGGCCCCATATGCCAGAGGTGATGGGTTCAAACCCCGCCCTGGCCAAAAACTGAAAAAAAAAAAAAGAAGAAGAAGAATGAAAACCCAGTTCCTTAGAGTAGGCATGGGCAAACTAAAATTAAGTCACCTGAGATTCCCCGCTCAGGTGCCCACCTCTTCTGGTGTTCAGGAAGATGAAGGCATCCAGGAGGTGTGGGGAGGACTATGTTGACACTCTCGGGGTTCCAAATGAACTGCATTTAAATAAGCAGCAACACACATCGACTCCCTAAGGACTAGAATAAGTCCATTTGAGGACATGCTACTAAAGGTTCTAAGGCTGAAGGAATTTAATAATTTTACAACCTTAGTTGCTTTTCTTTCTGTACATTCAAAAAAAAAAAAGAAAGAAAGAAAGAAAAAAGATGGGGACAGGGTTGGGGGCATTTATAAAACAAGTCCTGAAATAGATGGATGACAGACCTCGTCCACTTACATGCAGTTACCCTGGAAGTACCCAGGACCCCCCACCTCCACCGAGGCCAAGCAGTTGTCTTTTCCATTGTAGTTCTGAGGTGAGAAAAGTAAAAAACAGTTCAGGAAAGTCTTTCCTGGCCACCCTGTGTAGGCATCGGCCAGGCTACAGGCATTTCTGTTGTTGTCTGCGTGTTTCTCCCCTGACATACTCAGGGCCTAGATTATAATCTATGATGTTGTGTCTCATTCTTTATTTTATGACCCTCACATGCACTCCCACCCTGAAAAGTGGATACAAGAGAGGCATGGAATTGAGTCAGGGGGCTTGGTTTTGGGAAACACGCTGGTGTTCCGAGTACCCCCGGCCGAATAAACCCGCTTTCTCTAATTAACTGGTGCCTGGAGTCTTCTGTCTGCGTCGGTTTCCTGCTACATTTCTGTAATTCCAACTGTTCTACCTTACAGGAGGTAACAGTCTTTGGAAAAAGTCACTCTACATTTGTACAAGATTTAAGTATACAGTTTATCACAAATAACAAAGCTACTTTGCAAGACCTGCTTCTTTCCAAAATTAAAAAATAAAAATTCTATTCTGTTGTGGTATAAATTTTTATTTTTATTTTTTTGCAAAGCAGCATAGCGACAATTCTAAGACTGCCAGAGGTTGTCACGACCTTAGTAAACATCATTTGCATATCAGTAAGAATTAGGAAGCAGGAGGAAGAGATGGGGGTTCTGAAAGAAAATGAAAAGAGCAGATTCCAGAGATTCCACTCAGCCTGCCCTTCTCCTTCCAGCCAGTCCTCTGACCCTGATCTTGTTTTCTTCCAGGAAGTGAGGGACCCTGGTTTGGGAACGCTGTCAGTAGCACCTGGCTTCTCCCGATCAGCAGTATACTGGGTTGGGAACCATCCATCTTGGAGGCAGGGGCGTTATTCAGGACAGAGCTGGTCCCCAAGGAAACTACAACCAAAAAATAGCTGGGTGTTGTGGCGGGCACCTGTAGTCCCAGCTACTTGGGAAGCTGAGGCAAGAGCATCACTTAAGCCCAAGAGTTTGAGGTTGCTGTGAGAGGTTATGTCTCAGCACTCTATCGAGAATGACATAATGAGACTCTGTCTCACAAAAAAGAAAAATAATGATGTTTGTCCAGCCGGGTGAGGTGGATCACACCTTTAATCCTAGCATTCTGGGAGGCTGAGTTGAGTAGGTTGCAGGAGTTTGAGAACAGCCTAAGCAAAAGTGAGACCCTATCTCTACTAAAAATAGAAAAATTACCAGGCGTTGGGTGGGTGCCTGTAGTCCCAGCTACTCAGGAGGCTGAGGCAAGAGGATGTCTTGAGTCCAAGAGTTTGAGCTTGCTGTTGAAGCCGTGATGATATCACCGCACTCTATGGAGGGCAGCAGAGTGAGACTCTGTCTCGAAAATTAAAAAATGATGTTTGTCCATGTTACATCCATCCCAATCTAACCCAAAAAGTCTGGTCGTGTTACCTTTCTTTTGGATCCCTGGGCATAGATCACACTACTCAGCTTAATACTTATTAGATTGTTCATGGGGTGGAGGAGGAGACTGTCCTAGTTACTCGGGTGGCTATAGCAAAATACTACCTACTGGGTGGTGTAAACAACAAACACTTCTCACACTCTGGGGGCTGAATGTCCAGGATCAAGGTGACAGTTGGATGGGGGTCTGGTGAGGGTCCTCTTCCTGGTTGACAGCCATCTTCTTGTGTCCTCACTTGCAGATGGAGAGGAGGCCAGCTCTCTTCCTCTTCTCATAGACTCCAATCCATCATGGGACCCTTAACCTCACGAGTAGGTCCTGTTCTGGAAGAAAACACAATGCTATAAAAGATAGATACCATTACAGCAACTGACAGAACGAGAATAGGAATAGTGCATTAGTTAAAGGCAGGTAGAGTCATGAGGTGATCACAGTGACAATATAGGAGAATATCCCTATTCTCAGGAAATACATGCTGAAGTATATGGGGGTAAAGGGCCTTAACATTGGCAACTAACCCTGAAATAGGAAAAACTCATACAGTGTAAGAATGAGCTACCCAGAGGGCTAAAATGATAAAATAAACAATGATAATAGTTGAATTTAGTAAAGGGTATATAGATGTTTCTTCCACTATTTTTATTTTTGCAACTTTTATGAACTTAATATTAGTACCAAATAAGGCAGAAAAAAGTGGCTCAGATGTACCATCTTGATTTATGAAAACAGTTTATTCCTCGTTGGAAAGAAGTTTGCACTTTAAGAAGGAAAAGTGTGTTATTTTCAAGTTATGAATTCCAATTTTTGGTAGTTACCTTGCTTTTCACCTGAGCAGCCCAGGCCTGTATAACAGTACACCTGACGGATCTGTGTTCTTTATTTATTGAGCGCTCATTGAGAACCTATCACATAGCATAGATTTTGCTATGGACACACAAAGGTAAAGCGAAAGTAATTGTTAGTAATGCTTTGTCCTCTGAGAAGCACAAACCTAGAGAAGAAACCCACGTCAAAATAACTGAGTTTAGCTAGAGAGTGCTAACGTGGTAAATGGCTTCAAAGTATGAGACACAGAAACTTATAGCAATTCAGAGGCGGGAAGACATGGGTAGGCTTCCCCTGGGATGGGTCAGTTACGTCGAACTTGCTACAATGAATGACATCTGCAAAGGTACAGAGTATGTTTGTGTGAGAGTGTATGTGCGTAAGAGAGTGTGTGTGCATTGAGTGAGAAGTCTGCGTTGCTTTGGGGAAATTTTTTGTTTGAGTTAGAGTGACTGGGATTTGTTAAGAGAGCACTTGGAGGCAAGGATGTTAACAAGGAATGTTGATGGTTGAGCTAAGAAATTTGGATTTTGGTTCAGCGCCTGTAGCACAGTGGTTACGGCACCAGCCACATGCACCAAGGCTGGCGGGTTAGAACTCAGCCCTGGCCAGCTAAACAACAATGACAACTGCAACAAAAAGCCAGGTGTTGTGGTGGGCACCTGTAGTCCCGGCTACTTGGGAGGCGAGGCAAGAGAATCACATAAGTCCAAGAGTTTGAGGTTGCTGCGAGCTGTGACGCCATGGCACTCTACTGAGGACGGCAAAATGAGACTCCGTCTCAAAAAAAAAAAAAGAAGAAATAATTTTGGGCTGATAGATGACATAGAGCAATCCTTTGGCAGGAGGCAGAAAATGAAAACAGAGCCTAGCACTTTAGGAGGCTGAGATGGGTGGATTGCCTTAGCTCACAGGTTCGAGATCAACCTGAGCCAGAAGGAAACCTTGCCTCTAAAAATAGCCAGGCGTTGTGGCACATGTCTGTAGTCCCAGCTACTCAGGAGGCTGAGGCAAGAGAACTGCTTGAGCCCAACAGTTGGAGGTTGCTGTGAGCCATGGCACTCTACCAAGGGTGACAAAGTGAGATTTTTTCTCAAAACAAACAAACAATCAAAAAACCAAAACAAACAAATGAACAAAAAAACAGGGCCTGACTTGAGCACACACCTCTGAGGTACTCAAGGTAGTGGCAGAATGCTGAGGGCTCCTGAGCAAGGCTGAGGGAAGGATGTAAGCCATCCATCAAGGTGGGATGTGTCGACATCACATCAAACTTCCATAGCCTGGAGAGGAGAGAGGCAAGCCGTCGGGTGGCTCCTGGGCAAGGAGGTGGGAGGATGCGACTCCCAGAAGGTTCCTCTGGGAGGAATGCTCTGGCCCCCCACAGATTTGAGCCTCCTCTATGAGTGCACCCGGCAGAGGGGGTATGTGAAGGCCATGGTGGGGCTTACAGCACGTCTCAGGCATTGTATGACATCACAGCAGTCCCAGACTAGGTCTCTGCTTGGAGGGCTCTCAAGGATGCCAAAACCTGAGGGCTCACAAAACCAAAGGTTTTTTGTTTGTTGTTTTTTTTTTGAGACTGAGTCTCACTCTGTCGCTTTGGTAGAGTGCTTGAATGTCACAGCTCACAACAACCTCAAACTCTTGGGCTCAAGTGATGTTCTTTTCTTAACCTCCTGAGTAGCTGGGATTACAGGTGCCCTCGTTATACCCAGATAGTTTTAGAGACAAGTTCTCACTCTGGCTCAAGATGGTCTGGAACTCCTGAACTCAAGCAATCCACTTTCCTTGGCCTCTGACAGTCTAGGGTTATAGGTGTGAGCCACCTCCTCCCGCCTAAAACCAACACTTTTGACGTTCAGTCATTAGTGCCCCTTGTTATTCATGAACATTTCTGCATGGCAAGGCTGTGAGCTTGTTCCTTAGCTCCAACTGGCCAAATGAAAGACAAGTGCCAACTTACCCAAGGCATCTAGCCTTTTTATTTCAAGGAGTATTGAATCTACACTCTTACTTCTCAGTTTTACAGGAGTAGAACTAGGTGAAAATAGCTCAAATTTCCCGGGTGATGCCTGTGGCTCAAAGGAGTAGGGCGCCAGAGGTGGCGGATTCAAACCCAGCCCCAGCCTAAAGCTGCAAAAAAAAAAAAAAAAATTTCCCCTGAGACTTAAACTCTGCATAAGTTCCTATATCTCTTACTGGGAAGGAAGAGCCCACCAATCCAGCCTGGGCCCTCCTGCCACTGACCTTCAAGAGGTATTTCTTCTGAGTCAAAGAACTTAAGAACTGAAACAGACATTTAGAGGTCATTTACTCCGGATCTGTCTTTAACGAATGAGGAAATGGATATCCCTAAAATTTGGGTGGTCTGTCCAAAGTCTTAGGGATAGGGCAAAGTGCAACCAGAGTCGGGATCTCCTGCATCCCTGCCCCTCCAAAACTTCCTTATGAACACAGAGTTCATCTGATGCTCTAGAACTTTGTCTAGAGGGGATCTCATGGGCAGCAGACCCCTGAATGATGTTGCCCCTGCAGAAGTAGAGAAATAATTGAGGCAGGATGTTGGAGCATGGTGATATACCCTGAATCTCCAAAAGCCTTCAAGGAAACAGAGATCTAGTATTTTACAAGACCCGAGACAGGTGTCTTGTTTGCTCATAGGATCTCTTCAGAGAAAACCATAATGCATCCTGAAAGGAAAGAGAAAATCATAAAGTTTTAAGGAGATTAGATAGTTGAGATTAGCTTTTTGTGATCTTTCTGTGTTTTTACTTATTTCCAAATCATGTAACGCTGAGCGTATTGAGCAATCAGCTGAAAATCACAGGCAAACAGAGTCTAAGTACTGATAAGAATCCTGAGGGTAAACAATGAATTCCTACTAATGGCTAAGTCACTAAAGTAAGATCCAGTCTAAACACACACCCTTGCTTAAATAGGGTTTCATTAGCTCAGGTTACAGTGGCTCAGGGAAATTGGTCCTTTATGCTTGTCAGGTGAAATTAATTATATATCATCCATCAATCATTCCTGCCATAGGAGTTCTAGGAGAATATTAAGGAATGCATCCTAGTGCCTCCCCCACCCCCGTCCTCCCCCTGGAGGAGCACTCCAGGGCATATTTTGGTGCCTATAGGTAAAAGTTCCTGGAGATTTTCTGGGAAGTCACAACTAGGGTTTTTACTGATAACTGGCGAAAGTTTCCCTTCTCAAAACTTGACACTTGCTGTGTGCTTTAAGTAACTGATAAATATTTGACTTTGCAGAGTGTATCGCAGACTGCGCAACAAATTAGATTCTTCCAAGTTTCTGATTTAAATTGGTTTTCATAGGATGAATAATGAAAATAATTTCAGAAGGCTTAAAAATAAAAAAAAATTTAGTAATATAACCCATCTCTTCGTCACCTCGTTATTGTTAGCATTTTATTACATTTTCATCTATGTATTTTTCTTCTCTTTTATCTTTTTCTCATTATAAAAGCAATACCTGAGTAACAGAAAATTCAGAAAATATGTAAAAATCACTCGTGATTTATCCAGACATATTCAACCTTCCCAGTCTTTTCTATTTATGTGTATTTTATCTTACATAGTTCTAATCATATCACAAATTTGCCTTTCTCATTTATCTTGCAAAAAAGCATATATGTTTTCTAAAAAAAAAAAAAAATATATATATATATATATATATATTTAAGAGACAGAGTCTCACTTTATCACCCTTGGTAGAGTGCTATGCCATCACAGCTCACAGCAATCTCCAGCTCTTGGGCTTAGGCAATTCTCTTGCTTCAGCCTCCCAAGTAGCTGGGACTACAGATGTCTGCCACAATGCCCGGCTATTTTTTGTTGCAGTTTGGCCAGGGCCAGGTTTGAACTCACCACCCTCAGTATATGGGGCCGGTGCCCTACTCACTGAGCCACAGGTGCCACCCCCATTTCTAAATATTTTTAATCAAAGAAATAAGCTGGGCGCAGTATCTCAGTGGTTAGAGCACCAGCCCCACACACCAGGGGTGGCTAGTTTAAACCTCACCTGAGACTGATTAACAAAAAAAATAAAACAAAACACACAACAAAGAAATACACGTCCATGCTTATGAATCAAATGTTGATTTTACTGGTGCTTTGGAAATCTCTCATGTTGGAAGTTTACTTAATAGTATTCTATGATAGTTGAGATAATTTGATTTTATTAGCTTTGATATTTGAAGTTCTCTCTCTTTCATTAATCTACACTTAGCATATTTCTGTGCTGGGCACTAGTTTAGCATTAGGGATACACACATATTTGTATATTTAAAAACTAATTGTTGGACATCTGGAGAACACTTAGAGAACTAAAAATAGACCTGCCATTTGACCCTGCAATTCCTTTATTAGGTATATTCCCAGCAAATATTTTTAAATGAATTTCAGCCTCAAAACTTAGATACAAAATCCTTCCGATGCCTAACCAATGCCAAAATAAAAGTTCAAGAGGTTGTTACTGTTTTTCTCTTTTAAAAGAAAATACATAAAGTGACTATTTCTAGAATTAATGCAAATGTAGCATGAATTGAGAGGGTCAGGGAGCATCTGCTTAATGGAAATGAGTTCTATACAGATTTGTGTGTAAAGACGTAAGGATTGAGTCTCTATCAGGAATACAAAAGAAAACAATCTTTAAAAATGCAGACACAACTAGTTTCTACCACATTCTAGTGACAAATCTTCTCATTTCCAAAACCACTACTAAACATCTAAAAGGAGCAAAACCACCTCAAAGCAAGGCAAGATATCTGGACAGCAGAATGGGAAGTCCCTGCCACACAAACTATCCCTTTTATTTGGGTTTCATCAGGATTTCCGCAGACGTAGTTAACTGTCAGAACAATGTGCTTATTCTTCAACTTGTACATAAAAGACCTTTTATTTCGAGAAACCTCCTTTAAAACCAAATCGACCATAAGCCACTCCAGGAGAAAGTCTTCATGTACCTCGACAACCCACCTCCCATCTGCAGAGCTCCATAGACATTGGCTCTAAAGGAGTCACAGGGATGCCTCTAGGAGTCCTCTCAAGCAGACGATCAGTAAATAATTCACATACTACCATTCATAAGTGACTTCCAGTCCCTGTAAGTCTAGAAATGTTTAAATATTATGAACTTTTTAAGTATTCATTTAATTTGAAAATGTAACATGGGGTACACAACACTTTTTGTTTGAACGACTGTACACAATGTAAGATCTAACACATGCTATGTTCATATCCTTATTCAAATAGATGATCATTTTCGCCTACACACGGGCAGGCAGGGCAAACGATGCCCGCCACACAGAATAGTAGAAGCTCTGGCCTTCGCATGTGAATCTTCCTGAAGAACTCTGAACATGTTAATAAATATGCAATTCCATATTTTCAGCATTTCCTTTTAAATATTTTCTGTACTTTCTTCTTGAGCCAAATATGCTCAACAGATTTGAAACTAGGCCTCATTCATATTTTTATGTAACTATTAAATTTTTATTATCTAAACTACATACAACCAAAGCATGAACACAAAACAGAACTCTGGCAACACTTTAAACCTGAGCTGTGAAGGCTGGCTTTTATGGGCAGTATAAAATCCATGGAGCGCACCAAGCCACCATTTTGTACAAAGACAAACCTTTAAATAATTTATAGCACTAGTAAATCTATAGTTCCAGGTAGATTTAAAAACAGTATTTAAAATATCACTTTAGATTAAAACCAGCAGCAAAAAGCCTACTTCTTTATGCCATAACAAGCCAAGTTAAAATGCAATACTAGCAGGCCATCTAGTGACCACTTAAGAGTTTAATTTATACATTAAATCAAAAATCCTCATCATCTGTTAGTATCTTCTATTGTCTTGAATAAATATATGCAAAATGAAGCACATTAAAGAAATAAAGACCTCTGGATCAAATGCTAAGAAATGCAGTTTTATAAATGCATTTATATAAATGACCACAGTAGCTATTCCAACTATATTATGTAGTCAGATTGAGAGAAATATTAACAACCCAAAGATGATAGAGGATTCCTAACATTACGCTAAAGTAGCATGGTAACCTTTAAAGTACCCATTGTCTTAAAATGTCCAATACAACAAACAAAATGTACAGCAAAATAAAAACATTTTTTTGTGGACAGTGAAATAATACTAAAGAACATTAAAAAAAAAATTCCAAGTAGAATTCATTTCAAAAGAGTCTCTCCAAAGTAATACTGAGCATTAGATAAAATAAAACTCTATTTACTACTTCTATTTCCATGGAGACCGCATTCTCTGGGAAGTTCCAGACCATGCCACTCTCTTCCCTCCAATAAAAAGTTGTGCTACCATGGGAAATGTAACACATACAGCACTAGGTCTTTGTCCTCAGTTCCTGGCACAGAGCTCCTAAAACCTCTAGAATCCTGTAAATTATCAAAGTGTCTTTGTGTGGTAAAGAGATGGCTCTTGGCTCATAGGACTCTTGGACAGCTTCAGGATGGGAGCTCGTCACCTGAAAGACCAAGCCTCCATCACAGGGCCAGATCTTTCAGCCCCGCCCCACTCTCAATTCCTGGGGAGGAGAAGAGATTAAAGAAGAGTTCAGTCACCATTGGCCAATGACTTATTCAATCGTGCCTAAATAAAACCTCCAAAACCCCCCCTGAACAATGGGGTTCAGTGAACCTCCAGGTTGGTGAACGATGAGAGGGTGAAGGGACTAGAGCAGTGGTTCTCAACCTTCCTAATGCTGCGACCCTTTAATACAGTTCCTCATGTTGTGGGGTGACCCCCAACCATAAAATTATTTTCGTTGTTACTTCATAACTTTAATTTTTCTACTGTTATGAATTGTAATGTAAATATCTGGTAAGCGGGAGACCGACCAAAGGGGTTGTGACCCACAGGTTGAGAACCGCTGGCCTAGAGAAAGCAGAGAAGCTCTGCTACTCCTCCCCCCAAAACCTTGCCCTGTTATCTCTTCCATCTGGCTGTTCCTGGTTCATAAAAAAATGGTAATAGTAAATAAAACGTTTTCCTAAGTTCTGTGAGTTGTTCTAGCAAGTTAGCAGTGAGGGTTGGGGATGAGAACTCCTGAATTGGCTGTCAGCCAGGCAGAAAAATGAGTAGCCCAGGTAGGCTGGACACCGTGTATGTGGCTAGCATCTGAAATAGGGGCAATCTTGTGGGACTGAGCCTTGCCCTGTGAGGTCTGTGCTAACTCCAGACAGTGTCATAATTGAATTGATTTACTGGACACCCAAATGATATCAAAGATCAAAACATTTGTGAGGTGATAAAATATCCCCAAAAGTCTTATAAAACTGAGTCTGAAGGAGAGATAAAATTTACTTAGCTTCACTATTTTAGAAATAAAAGTTTTCATTACAGGTAGTATAATAACCCCAGTCACTTATTTACCACTTAGATTTAGGTTTAAGATTTAAGTAAATCATAATTCATCTGGCAAAATGTGCCTACATTTTCCAAGGTAAATTAGATAACCTGCAATTTTTCTTATTTCAACCTACACCAAGCAAACATTTCACACTATCTGGGCACAGCATGGGTACTTTACTTTTCTTTTTTTTTTAGAGACAGAGTCTCACTTTATCGCTCTGGGTAGAGTGCCGTAGTGTCACAGCTCACAGCAACCTCCAGCTCTTGGGCTTAAGTGCATCTCTTTTGTCACCGCACAGCTTTGAAATAAAAATAAATAATTTTTCAAAAGAAAATTTCTCTTTCTTAAATTAATATAATCCGAATGCCATTCTGGATGTAGATTTCATTATACCTCACTTAAGGTGCAATAAGAACTCTCTTGAAGATAAAAGACAGAAGTATATGAAAATGTGAAGATTCTAAGTCAGAATCCAACACGTCCATGAACAAAGTTTCTCAATTTCGCTGAAGTACTTAGTAAGTTTACTGAGTGAATAAAATTTAAAAACATACAGAAAGTACTCTGCAGGAAGTGACAGGTGGTTGGAAGCTCAACTAGAAAAAAGGCTAATAAAGAGAACAAAATATTTTAAAAGATAACATCCTAGACCTATGTCTATTATGATACAGTAAATGTTAAGGGTTTTTCTATTCCTCTTTTTCAAACCTTGAATAAATTGTCTAGCAGGCATAATGCAGATTAATATCTGCATAAAAGGAACAGTAATTAGTACAATCATTAATTAGGTACAAACCAATTAGGAGAAAGGCATTAATTAGGACTATAAAGATTAAGGCAAGCAACAGCATGGAAGAAAGAGAGAGAGGGAGAAAAGAAGGGAGGGGGGAGAGAAAAAGGGAAGGGGGAGAGAAGGGAGGGAAAGAGAAGAAGGGAAGGAGGGAGGGAGGGAGGGAGGAAGGAAGGAAGGAAATACTCCAGCAGAATACATAAAGACAACAAGTAAGAAAATATTTAGCATATAACCAAGCTATGGGCAACCCTGAATGTAAATCACCTCAACTTTATAAACAATGAGAAATCAACGTTTTAGGGTGAAAAAGGAAATGTTTTAGACTACACTTCAGAAAGATGATGCTGCAAATATAGAATGAACTAAAAAAACATATAAGACTGGAGGTGTGGTAACCAGTTAATTAGCATGAGCCTAAAATCATATCGTGACAATTTTTAATCATGGGGAGAAAAACCAAGATGTAAAAGTCCTAAGCTTTTCAGACACCAAATGAATCTGTATCTTCCTTTTATAGAATTAAAGTTAAAAACCAATTTTACTCCAAACACAATGTGACCCTGGGTTAAATCCTAGAATAGGAAGGACATTAGTGAAGAAAATTAGTGAAATCCAGCAAGTTTTGTGCTTTAGTTTATAGTGTCATAGCAACATTAATTTCCATGTTTTGATAAATGTTTTATGGACATGTAAGATGTTAACATAAGAGAAAGTTGGGTAAAGGATATATGGAAACTGAATTATTTCAAGACTTACAATTAGTTTCATAACAGGGCTGTGTACATTTGGATACTTTTTCTTCCATTCTTGAGATACTTTGCTAAGAAGAACATTTTCCAGCCCCATCCATGTAAACATGAAGGAGGTAAAGTCTCCAT
>CAUYQV010135279.1:0-24064 GCA_963574575.1 Galagoides demidoff
AGCAACCTCCAACTCCTGGGCTCAAGCGAGTCTCCTGCCTCCACCTCCCAAGTAGCTGGGACCACAGGTGCCCGCCACAATGCCCGGCCATTTTTTGGTTGCAGCCGTTATTGTTGTTTGGCGGGCCCGGGCTGGGGATTCGAACCCGCCACCTTCGGTGTACGTGGCTGGCGCCTTAGCCGATTGAGCCACAGGCACTGAGCCAACTTCCTGCACTTCTAAGGAATTCTGTCTCATTCTGAAGACATGTTTTTGTCTAAGTGAGATCAGTAAGTTAAGTTGAGATGACCTTAAATGAAATGATGATCTCCTATTTAAAAAATAAGAAATTATGTAAAAGAAAATTTATAGGATGGGGTAAAAAGAAGATTATGGTTTATTTGCTTCAAGGAGAATTTAATGAGATGTGATATGTTTATTCTTATTCTGCTATCATGTCATCATCCATTCCTCATGCCAGAATTTTAATTAAATTCCGTTCATATTTATTGAGTATTTACTATAATCCTGGTGAGGTGAGGAGATTGAGAACCAGAAATGGATTCTGATTTGGGGTCTTTTCAATGCTGGTATATACACTCACATTTCCTTTCCTGCCTTCTGTGTTTTTCTCTTTGTCCCCTCTTCCTCATTTTGGGCAGAGGAAGAGTCTGAACATGTCCAGGCTGGTAAGGAGTGCCTGATTTAGAGGAACGCACCCAGCCCAGCTCCTCAAAACCCTTGTGCGATAGACGTGGTCTTAGCACGGGGCTGAGCAATAACATTTTTTCTATCACTCTCATCTTTCCTTCCCATCCTCCTTCTCTCCTGGTCTTCAATTTTCTTCTGTCAGTCCCTCTGCCCCCTCTTTTCTGTTCTTTTGTGTCTTTTTTTCCCTTCCTTTTTTTGTCTTTCCTTTCGCTTCTCCTTATTTGCTCCAACCCTTCTCTGCCTCTGACCCCATACCAAGAGACCTCTTCATCACCCAAACTGAGAAAAGGTAACTGGAAGCAAAGATGGGAGGGACACGTGGAAAGGAACCCAAGGAGGTGAACAAGAAGAAGGCGCCCACACGAGGAGGAGCCACGAGAGACATTCAGGCACCATGAAGAGCCAAATTAGGGCAACTCCCCCCAGGGACCACGAGGTAGTCTTTAAAGAAGGCTCCTTCTATAAAGAATTAATGGATTTGCCAGAAAGGGAATTTAAAATATAGATGATTCAGACTATAAAGGGACTGGAAGAGAAAATGGAAAGACAGAATCAATTGCTGGTATTATGGGGAATGTATTTCTTCTTTCTGAGTTGCAATGTTCTTAATTATAACGTGGGATGATCTTACCGACATCACTGAGTGGTGTAAAGTATTACATCTGGCACTGTACTCTACAGACCCCAGCTCATAGTGAGCCCTTAATACATCTCTTGAATATTTTTAGTAAAATTTTAGTATTCAGTGGGCACAGTAGGTCTCCAATGGAATGAGCTAGGACCAGACCTAGGACCAGAGCTAGGATCAGAGTGTTAACTTTACTGATATATTTCTATTCAAATAAATAATTTTTGTTTCCCACATTCTTTACTGATGCTCAAGTACTGTTTAGTTCATAGACAGTGGAAATTCTGATAAAAGCTGTGAGTCCCCTCTCCATGTATGTGCAGAAACACAGGCACACATCTTGTGAAATATTTCTGGAGATGCCTTGAGTCATTAAAGTTCTTCCCTTAGATTATGTCTTCAAAAAATAAAAATTAAATGAAATGAATAAAACCAGAAATTGTGCAGAGAAGGACAAGCAACGCTCTTCTATTGAAAAATGTATCTGAGTCTCACATCTGCTGGCAAAGCTACTACTGTTGGGCTTTCCATCCCTCTAAGTAACGATGTGCTAAGAATAAAAGGTACGAAATAGAAGATGTTATCTGTAACTCCGTTAGAAATTAGAGCTCATTAACAAATAGACAACTAATTCAGTAAATAATCCCTAGATATGGATGGCATGTAAGTGGAAAGGTTATTTTTGTTCATTTCCTGACATCAAACAAATTTCTTTCCAAGATTACTATGGGATAAATTTCAGAGTTTTGGTTTTGTCAATAGAAAATATAAGTTCTATTATGCTTATGTTCCAGTCTTTACAAACCCACGGTCACTTTTATAAACATAAAAACATTGACCTCTTATTTAGTGTAATCTGAAATTGCAAAATAATTATTTGAATAAACATGACAGTGCTGAGAATTTTGAAAACACATCTGAAATTCCTTTGGCTTCCCAAGATTCCAGTACACCTTCCCCCCTGCTCACGCCTTGCCCTCATTACCTCCAAAGCTTGTATGTAATTAAATAATGTTTTATGCTTTGGGCCCATCAAGGAGCAAACATAAATAGAGAATTAAAGTAATGATTCCCGTTACTCTCTTTTCCTTGGTTGTTGGGGCACCTATGTCTTTGCACAAAGGCCTTCCTCTGCTTTTCTAGTCACAGACCTTGATCCCAGAACCCTGGCGGGGGAAGGCAGGTGACACAAGTTGGGAGATTCACAATTCACAAACCGGCTTCAAGAGGTTGAATTAATCCCCACCGTGTGTGGTACCGTTCTCAGGTTGTCATGCTTGCTCTTTGTTCTTATTTTTCTCTTCTACTCTTTCTGCCTTTGGTCATTTCAATTGAGCATTTTATATCATTCCAAGTTCTCTCCTTTTTAGCACATTAATCATTTACTTTTTTGAGCAGTTGCTCTAGAATTTGCAATGTCCATTTACAACTAATCCAAGCCCACTTTCAAAACACTCTACCACTCCATGGGTGGTGAGAGTACTTATAATAACAAACGATTCTAAGTCTTCTCCCCATCCCTGGAGAGAACATACCTTACGTTGGGGCATTATGATCCAGGAAAGGACAACGAGGATCACTGTGGCTTTTTAACCAAAAATGACATGTTTGTGTGTTGGGCATATTATGTACACATGTGTTTCTCTTTTTTCTGTGGTTAAAGAGTTGAGTGATGTAACCCCAGAGTCTATGCATCACATGGGTGACATAAACCTGCATACAGAGAAAAGAGAGATGAGTGACAACTGAGACTATCTGAGAGCATCATGTGTCAGCATGCAGGGAGACCCAAAGTTCTTCCATCAATTCCATGAAGTATGGTGAGTGTGTAGATAGATAGATGGATAATTTTTTATTTTTATTTTTTGCTTAAGCAGGATTGAGTTGACTCTCAATCACTTGCAGTTGAAATAGCTAACACAATTGCTAAGAATTTCAGGATATTATATAAGAAGCCTTAGAACGTAACTAGCCAGTACAGAGGAAATAAATACTCAGCAACAGAAAAAGACTCAGGGACTTAATTCGAGTTCCTGAATCAATCTGCACTTCAGGCCAGGTCCAAGGAGGGAGAACTTTCTACTTCTCCAGCGTGGGTGTTTTTTCTGTCAGACAAACTCGAGTGTGTACTTAAAAGCACTGCCTGGAATCGAGTCCTTACATTTTGTAGACGGCTCTCTGATTCTTATTACTAGTTACATGAAAGCATGGTCCTATACAATGTCTCTGTCCGTATTCAAAAGCGTGAACTAAATTGAGACTTTTCGTAAACTCTAAGGGAAAATTAGTACGAACTCCTGGTGCACTGTCTGCACGTCGCTGAGAAATGCAAAGGGAGGAGGAAAGCACGATGATTGCCCTGACGGGGGTTACAGTGTTTTTTGGAATAAAAGAAATACACATTAAACAAGAGTAAGTGAAATCCTCCCTGTGTCTCATTACTATGCCTTAGAATTGAGTGCTCCGGTTAAAACACTGCATCGCTGGAAAACATATTTTTCGTCCACTAGGGGGCGTTGAGTAGCAACCGGTCAGAGAGCAGCGTTGTTGTAAAGTCAGTTTGTACTTGACTGGGCGAAGAGCCGACCCCCGAGAGACTGTCAGCTGGGAGATGATGATTCGCTAGGAGGGGGTGGAAAAGCTTGAGAACGGGTCTCTCTCCTCTTTTCTCCTCCATGAGAGGGACTCACTTCCAACTAGTACTCTAAACTTCCTCTTTGTTCTTCCTAAATAAAATTTCTCTATGTTACACACGCACAAAAAAAAATAAATAAAAATTTAAAAAAATTGAGAATGATTTTTGTGTTCATGGATGGGTAAGACGAGCCTGTGTAGGAAGAGTCAGGGACGGTGGACAGCCAATGGGTGGCAAACGTCCTACAGCACTTTACACATGGCAAGTCTGTACTCTATACCTGGAAGAAAACTTAATTTCTTTAATCATGTTTATATAATTTTCCCTATTTCTAATGCAACTGTAGAATATTTTTCTGAGGCTCGGATAACTTTATTCGGAATTTAGAATAGGTGGAATTTGATGTATTATATGTCAAGCCTGCATCTTAAGTCTAATTAGTCGTTCTGTCTTGTCACAAATATCAATAGCCAAAAACCATTCACTAGGCCTTAGAAAGTAGGAATTCATCAGGTTAAAAAGACGATCAAAAAAGTGTCATAGGCTTATGAAATAGCATAAGGCAAAAGACATTTGGCAAATGTATGAAAATAAAAAGAGACTCTTGTCTCTTTTATGTATGTATATATCTTTTTATATTTAAAAGTTATAAAAGTATTTACTAAGACTAAATCTAAAAAGATAAACAGTGATGGCTAGTGAGGAATTTTAACATGTGGTACTATGCTCAGACTTTGATCTTTTTCCTTCACAAGACAGGGAATTCCTTGACTAGGAGTGTCGTTTTGATCTGATAAAAATCTCCCTAGAATGTGAAAGTTTTGTGGGGAAGGGAAATGGAGTGAAGAATTACACATAATGCAATCAGAGAAGATAAAGGATGGAGGATTAGTTATAAAATATAGATTGTGAAGATTTATGTGACTTAGAACAGGGATCACAGCTGGAATATAATAATTTACATAAAGATGGTAGTACACTGTTGATTTGGTCGTGACATTATTTTTCTCATTTTTGTATTCTAACTTGATGAAAAATAATTGTAAACCAAAGCTACTTTCCCTCTAGTCAAAGTCCCTTAAATGACCAGTATGATTCTGATTCCCTCTCTGATCTCACCTACGGCCGCTCCTCACTCTCTGTTCCAGCCGTGCTGTGCACCCCACCCTGCACCCCGCCCTGCCTTGAACCTGCCACACACGCTCCCGGCTCAGAGCTTTTGTACTTACGGCGTTCTTTTCTTGGGATTTCCTTTCTTCAGTAACAAATCTTCATGGCTTGTTTCTTCACTTCTTTTTATTTTTAACACAAGTATTAGCCAATCTACGTTTTCCAGCCTGTCTAAAATTGCCGCCTCCTTCTCCCTCTGGCCTGCTCTCTTATCTGCCTTAGCACTCATTATCTAACCTATTAAAATATTTATGTTTTCCTAGTTTATTGATTTCTCTACAAGGCAGTAAATTCCACAAGGTCTGAATGCTTTACTCTTTTTTTTACTGCTACAATACCAGCAGTTAGGACGGTACTCTACAATTGTAAACACTCAAGCATATTTGTCAAGTGAATAAGTGATATGCTTTACAGTTTATGGAGCTGTTTGGGTACTTTTTATATTTTTATTCATTTTTCATTCATTCTACCACTCTCTGATTTTGGACAAAGTGCTCTACAGAAAACCTCTGGATACCAGATGCCACTTTTTCACTCCCACTGGACCCTGTTCCTTACAAAATTCTCTCTCTCTCTTTCCCTCTCCCTCCCTCTCTCCTCTCTCTCTCTGAAAATATAAGGAGGAAAAAAAAATTTGAATCTGTTTTTCCTGGCAGTGTAAATGGAAACTATATTACATAGTGTTTTTCTCCTAGTTTCTCTGACATATTATGTCAAGTTCCACACTGTGACAGACACCCAATATTTACCTCTTATTGTTACTGACTTGTTTGAAATTGATGAAAGGGCCTTGAATTCATGGAGGAGAGAGCCCACCAAAGCCCAAGGGGAAAAATCACCAGGGGACTTCAAAGTAGCTGAGAAAATCTCCTCAGCCAGGATTTGAAATCGACTTCAGAGAAAGCCCCTGCTTTGCTGTTCAAAAGGCTAAGTTCCTCGGCAGGGGCCCTTGCTCTTGGCGTTCCATACTTTGATTTTTCCCATAATCCTGCCTGTGAATGTGAACAGGGTGGTGGAGGTGCCGCAGTCACAAGGAGGTAAGCACAGTGAAGGCCAGTGTGCTGAGACTGAGAGCACGGATCAGGAGAGCCCTTGGTCTTGGGTAGCACCATTCGGTACTCAAACCAGCTCATGGCAGCCATTTCTGATTCCTTGCTCCTTGGGGAGAAAATCCATTTGTGTGAGCCACTGCAATTGGGTTTTATACATTTCCGAATGTATTCTTAATTATTGCAGTAGTAAATTAGTGATTCAAATGTGTTCATGTAGAGGGACGCCTTACGCATTTGCAATAATACGTTCCTTGAGAGACCTGTTCTTTGACAGCAGTGAGTTATGTTAAAGTAATAATGTGATATTAGGGAAATGCATAAGTAATTCATTGAAGTGGGTTGATGGAGTCATGAGGTAAAAATATATTCAAAAGAGAAGATCTTATAATAGATAATAATAGCTAATATATATCGTCTATTATAAGTGAGGTAGAGTTTTAAGTCTTTGCACTTTTTCATCCAATTCTCATAGCAATTCTATTAGTTTGGCTGAAATCAAGTGTAAACGTATAATACTTGATATTTCTCAAACTCTTTTTGTTGTACATATGTCACTTTTCTACAAGCGGCTCTCTAAATTATACATTATAACCAATTACATATCTGTCAAGGGGATACTGCATAATTAGTATTACTTGAGATAGGAAAGCATCAGGATATCATGGTTAAGAGGTGAGGATGCCACAAACTGATTTTCAATGTCCTATTAATATGCACTTGAAATATAAGCACAGACGCCGTCCCAGTGTGATGAACAGTAATTTTCAGGCTGATAACTCTCAGAAGCATTTCCTTTTTTTATTATTCCAAAAATCTAGTATCGAACATTAAATTGTAATAAACTTTGTGATAATACTTAAAAACCAAAATAAAAATATCGAACAATATCCTTGAATTAAAAAATAATGATTAGAAGTTAAGATCTAATTTATTTATTTTATTCACTTATTTTTTTTGACACAGAGTCTCACTATATCCCCTTAAGTAGAGTATGTGGTGTCACAGCTCACAGCAACCTCAAACTCTTATGCTCAAGCCATTCTCTTGCCTCAGCCACCCAAGTAGCTGGGACTACAGGTGCACGACACAATGCCTGAATATATTTTTAGAGACGGAGTTTCCCTCTGTCTCAGGCTGGTCTCGAACCCCTGAACTCAGGCAATCCACCTGCCTCAGGCTCCCAAAGTGCTAGGATTACAGGCATGAGCCAATGCACCCAGCCTAACTTAAAGGCAAATTTTAAAAAGGGGGGAGAGAGTCCAGTTTTCAGCCTAATATGTAAAGCTTGGGAAATCCTACTGTATCCTAAAAATGAACAAAAAAGTGAATAAACAAAATTAGCAACTCTTCTTAGATCAATAAGAGAAGTCAGGTCACAGGGCACGCCATTGCCTCTAAATGGAAACACCAACTGGTAAATACAGAGAGTCACAACATGTGGGAGCAGAAGCTGGTGAGTAGCAACTTCTGCAGGAACCAGTGTCCCCGCTAGAAAATGTGATCTGTAATTGACGAATGGCTGGAAGTCCAATGAAGACAGCTCTGAACGGCAAACACCGTATGGGGACCCGGGCATCAGAGGCCACTACACCTTTGTGAATCCCCGTGAGGTCTTCCTAGTGAATATTGGAGAAAATCTTCTTATGCTTCAGGCAGGGGAGGGAGAAAGGAATCACTGGAAATAGACCAGAGCATTCTGTGCTTAACAAAGTCTGCCTTGAAAAGAAACTGTGGGAATGGAGCCGAACCTTGGTTTTGATCAGAGCCTCACTGGCCTGGGGAAAGGAAATACCAATTCCAGGAGGGGGAGGATGATTCAGAAACATGTGTGAAGTTCAATGTCCAGAGGTGCACTCTCCCTGGAAGACTGAGACCTAAGTTTGGGGCTAGAGAAACTTCCCCTCCCTCAGCCCCTGACCAGCACAGCACTGAACACCTGTTTAGAGTAAAGTACATTGACATGAAGCCCTTTTACCCAATACCACATGTTCAGCTAGGAAGAAAAAGTTACATACTAAAGGGCAAACAGCTCAGTTTGAAGAGACAGTGCAAATGTCAGAACCAGATTCAGACAGGGCAGGGGTGTTGGGATTATCACACTGGGGTTTCAAAACTACTACAGTCAGTTGGCTGAGGCCGTATGGATAAAGTAGACAGTGTGCTGGAACAGATGGGCAATGGAAGTGAGCGGAAATTCTGAGAATGACTCAGAAGGAAATGCTAGGGATCAAGGACGCTGCAACAGAAATAGAGAAGGCCTTGGAGGCCTTCTGAGTGGACTGAGCACAGCGGAAGATGGAGTCTCCGAGCTTGAAATAGCTCAACAGAAGCTTTAAAATCTGAAAATCAAAGAGAAAAAAACTAAAGGAACAAAACAACAACAACCAAAAACAAAATATCTAAGAAGTGAGGGATGGCTAAGAAAGGTATAACATATATATAATGGGAATACGAGGAGAAGAAAGAGAGAATGGAACAGAAGCAACGTCCGGATTGATAATCACTGACAATTTTCCATAGATTCCAGACACCAAAGCAGAGACTGAGGAATCTCTGAAAGCATCAAGCAGGGTAAATAACAGAAAACTATATCTAGACACACAATTTTTAAACTACAGCATTTTCAAGAAGAAAATCCTGAAAGAAGTCAGAGGGTAAAAGCATCTTCTCTGCAGAGGAGAAAGGCAAGAGTCATGTCCAATCTGCCCCCAGGGGCCGCGCAGGCAAGAAGAGAGGGGAGTGAAATAAATTCAACGGGTTGAGACTGAAAGAAAACCAGCAATTTAGAATTTTATATCATGTGATATTTTCCTTCAAAAAAGGAGAAATATTTTCTCAGACATGTAAAAACTGAGATAATTTGTTGCCAGTAGACTTGTCTTGTAAGTAATGTTAAAAGAAGTTTTTTAGTTTTCCATTTACATGGAATATAGATGACCATCCCTTCACCCTGTATAAGGGTACATGTGGATTTTTCTAAATGTAGAATATAAATGTCTTAACACAATAACTAAGAAAATGACATGCAGGCTATGTTAACCAGTTGGATGAAAATATTTCAAATTGTATATAAAAACAGCACACTAACCCCATGATAGTATTAATGTACACATCTATGATTTAATAAAAAAAAAAGTAGTTTTTTAGAGTGAAGTAAAATGATAGAGGTTGGAAACTTGGATCTACAGGTGAAGAGGAGTCACTGAAGGTAAAATAAAAACTTTCATGTTTCTTGTCTTAATTTCCCTAACAGGTAACAGTTTGTTCAACATAATAAAAATAATAAAACAATGCATTTGATTATGTGTGTGTGTATATATATACAGCACACACAAAAAATATGCTTATGTATAAATGAAGGAAAAACATAAGGTATGTTCTCTCCAGGGATGGGGAGAAGACTTAGAATCATTTGTTATTACAAGTACTCTCACTACCCATGGAGTAGTAGAGTGTTCTGAAAGTGGGCTTGGATTAGTTGTAAATGGACATTGCAAATTCTAGAGCAACTGCTCAAAAAAGTAAATGATTAATGTGCTAAGAAAGGAGAGAAATTGGAATGATATAAAATGCTCAATTGAAATGACCAAAGGCAGAAAGAGTGGAAGAGAAAAATAAGAACAAAGAGCAAGCATGACAACCCGAGAACAGTGCCACACACGGTGGGGATTAATTCAACGTCATCCGTAAACACGTTGATGCCCATGACCTAAATCACCAACTAAAAGAGATTATTAGGTTGCATCAAAACACAACTGTGTAAGAAACTCACTTTAAATATAAGGACAAATATGAATCAAAAGTAAATGGATTGAGAAGAGTGTCCCATGCCCTGAACAAAAGAAAGGTGAGGAAACTATAGTAATTTTGGACAGAGCAGCGGTCACAGAAAGAGAAGTCAGCACGTGAAAAGAAGGACATTATGTGATAATAAAAGATTTAATTATCTAATAAGACCTAGCAACCCTTTGTGTATGTACCTCAAAAGAAGATGTCAAAATATGTAAGGAGAAAAATGATAGGAGGCCACGGAGAAGTAGATAAGCCCACGATGATAGCTGGGAACATCAACACTTCTGCGCAGAGTGGACGGATAAGCAGGCAGAGAGAATTGGGAAGGCGGCAGCTGACCTCAGCATTGCTACAAAGCAAATGAATATGACTGACATCTATAGACCACTTAATCCAAATACAGCAGAATGCACATTCTTTGCAAACTCACATGGAACCTTTACCAAGACAGAACACAGGGCCATTAAACACACTTTAATAAATTTAAAAGAAAATAAATTATACAATATCCACATTGGAATTAAACTAGAAGGCCAGATGAAAAATAGAAAATACTTGGACCACGTACTTCTAAATACAGCATAGATCAAAGAATACATCTTAATGAAAACATTTTAAGCTAGGCAAAAAATGAAAACACGTGCCAAAATTTGTGAGATGCAGCTTAACAAGTGTTTAGAGAAAATTTATACCATTGAATTTATACACATGTATTAGTGGACAAAAAGATGTGAAATTGATCATCTAATCTTTCACCGTAGAAAATTAGAGTAAGGGAAGGAAAAACTTAATGGCAATTAGCACAGAAGTCAATGAATTTGATACCAGAATTAACAGAGAAAATTAATGAAACAGAAAGCTAGCTCATTGAAAATGATCAATATAATCAATAAGCCTTTCTGGCCTGGACACTGAAATAAAAAAGAGAGAGAACAAAAATTAGTAATATCATAAATGAAAGAGAAGACAGAATTAGAGCTCCCATGGACATTAAAAGGATAATAAAATTATATTACGAGCATCGCTAGACTCACAAACTTGATACCCTAGATGAAATGGATCAATTCCTCGAATGAAATAATCTGTACAAAACTTAGACAAGAAACAGACCACATGAATAAAGATGCATCCGTTCAATTAGTAGAATTAGTAACTAATGATCCCAATGGAAAGCATCAGGCTCAGAGGAGTTTACTAGTGGATTCTGCCAAATATTTACGGAAGGAATCATGCCCATTCTCGATGATATCTTTCAGAGAGAAGAGAGGGCCGGCACTGCTTCTTAACTCTTTGCGGGAGGCCAGCATTACCTTACTGTCCCCAATGCAGACCAAGACAGCACAGGAAAGGAAAACTACAGAGCAGTGTCACTCAGGAACATAGATGTAAAAGCCACACGCAACACATTAGCAAATCACATCCAATGATCTAGAAAAAAATTACACACTAGGACCAAGCTGGATGCCAGGTCAATGTTTGAAACTCAATGTAACCCATCAGGTCAAAGCTAAAGGCGAAAACATCACATTATTATATCAATAGATGAAGAAAAAAGTATTGACAAATCCATCATAATAAAAAATAGTGCAATAAACTAGAAATAGAAAAGAACTTCCTCAACTTGCAAAACTGAAGTATTTGACAGAAAACGCTTGAACTAATAAGAGATAAGTTTTCAGGACGTAAGGTTAATGCACAAAAGTCCGTTTGTTTTTTATATACTACCTAGGAGCAAGTGAAATTTTATATAAAAACACAAAACATTAACACCCTCAAAAATTAAATATTCAGTTACAAATCTAATAAAACATGTACCAGATCTATATGAGAAAAACTACGAAACTCTGGTGAAAGAAATCAAGGGTGAATTAAATGGAAAATTATTGCATGTTCATGAGTATGAAGACAATATTACCAAGATGTCAGTCCTTTCCAAGTTGACCTATGGATTCAATTCAATCCCCATCAAAATCCCAGCCAGTGATTTTGTGTATACTGGCAAAATAATTCTAAATTTTATATGGCAACAAAATATTGGAGGAGAAGTACAAAGTTGGAGCCCTGACATTACCGGGCTTCCAGACCCACCATAAAGCTACAATGACCAAGATTGTGTGGTGTTGGCAACAGGATAGACAAGCAGGATCAAGAAACAGAGCAGAGAGCCCAGAAATAGTCCCACATAAATAAAGCCAATTGTTCTTTGAGAAGGCAACAAAGGAAAATACAGTGGGGAAAAAAGATTAATCTGTTTAACAGATGGTGCTGAAACAATTGGACATTCTCATGCAAGAAAGTGGGACTAGACAAAAACTTTACATCCTTCACGAAAAATAACTGAAACTGGGCTGTCGACTTAAACGTAAAAGGAAAATCTAGAAAACTCCTAGAAGATAACAAAATCTGGAGGACTTAGGGTTTGGTGATAGATATTTAGATATAGCCCCCAAAGCCTAACTTTTTCTGTCCCATGGAAAGTGCTTCCAGTAGAATAAAAAGAAAAGCCACAAACCAGAAGAAAAAAATTGCAAAAGACCGATCTGATAAAAGACCACTATCTAAAATATACTAAGAACTCTTAAAACTCAGTTAGAAAACTGACAACCCTGTTCCAAACCTGGCCACAGACCTTGACCGACATGTGATTGAAGAAGATACACAGATGTCAACTAAGCGAATGAAAAGATGTCGCACATGCTGTGTCATCAGGGAAATGCAAATTAACACAGCAGTTAAGGAGCTACTATACACGTGTCAATGGCCCAAATCCAGAACCTCAACAATGAGGAATGTTGATGGGGACATGGAGCAGCAGGAACGCTCCCGCAGTGCTGGGAGGAATTCACACCAGCACAGCCACCTTGGGAGGCAGTTTGATGCCTTCTTACAAAACTAAATGTATTCTGGCCGTGCAATTCACTAATCGTGCTCCTTGGTATTTACCCAAAGAAGCTGAGAATTTACGTTCACACAAAACCTGTACAACCACGTTTATAAGAGTTTTATGCACAATTGCTCAAACTTGGAAACAACCGAGAAATCCTTCTACAGGTAAGTGAATAAAGAAACGGAAAAACCAGACGATGGCCTATTTATTCAGCATTAAAAAGAAATGAACTTGCAAGCCGTGATATGTGGAGAGAATTAAAAGCACATCACTGAGTGAAAGACACCAGGTAAAGACTCCATGCTGCATGCTTCTAACTATATGAAATTCTGGAAAAATCAAAACTATGGAGCCAGGAAAACGCCAGGAGTTACCAGGGTATCAGGGGTGGGCTGCCTCGGCAGAGCACAGAGCATGTTCAGGACCCTGAGAATACCACCCAACACCAAGCTGATGCTAACGTGAAAACTACTGGCTTTGGGTGGCGATGCGTCGACGTGGGTGTGTCATCAATTAAATGACAGATGTACAGCTTGTGGCTGCAGCTAACCGGGGAGGCTGTGTTCCAGGGATAAGGGCATATGAGAAATCCCTATGCTTCTCAAATTTGCTATGACCCTAAACGTGGTCTAAAAAACAGAGTGTCTTGATACAAAAAGTCAGGAAATAGTAAGCGGCAAGAGGTTTTCAAAAGGCGTCTCCAGGTGCTGGCAGGGTTCTCTTTTTAAACTGTAGGTGTTCACTCATTAAAGTGTACACTCAGGAAAAACAGTCAACAGTCACTGATGCTCTTAAAAAAAGGCTGTATTTTTGGCTATGTTTGACTTCCATTGACATTAATCCATTATGTACATTCAGGCAAAAGAAAAAAATGCCCTTCATGTGGGGGTCAGAAATTATGTTTTGATTAGTAATATTTAATGGTCCTTAGGAAAATGCAGTATAGATTTTTCACATCAAAAATTTAACATAAGCATTTATCATTTTAATTTAATAAGCAATACAATTTTTTTCTTACATATCATAGAAATATATATGCATGTACTTTCTAAAAAACAGCACAGACCTGCAATAAAAATTTGTCAGCAGTAATAATAATTAAAAATCAGTAACAATAGAATACAAAGGAACAGAGACCATGCTGAATGGCATAATTCAGACAAAAAAGATAATGTACTTTTATTGTGTTCCCCTCCCCTCCCCCTAAGAAAGAATAAACAAACCTCAGTAGACAGGAGATTTGTGATCAGGATCCATGCTGAAAATAAGTAGCACCTTTGGTCATTAAAATGATTGTCAACATCTCTGGGAAGCCTACATAGATCATTTCTAATTTTGTAAAGAAAATAATGTTAATTAAAATGTACCATAAAGTTTAGCTGCTGCCTATTTCAGCATTTGCATAGAATAAAAATGAATTCTTCAAAGCAGAATGTCAAAATTTTAAGTCAAGAAAAGGCTACAGGTATTTTCTGTATCTTCCTTCTAAAATTAGAGACTACCATTTACATTTAGCCTGCCTCATAGAATGCTGTGTTATTCTTTTAATAATCTATATCCATCAGTTCATTTCAATAAGGGAATTATTCTATGCCTGGCACTCTGCTAGGCATTCAAGCTGTTATTATAACTAAGATAATATCCTTGTCTACAAGAAGCTCACAGTCTGGTAAGAAAGAGATGAATTTGAAAATATATTCAAAGCTGCAGGCAAAATATGTATGTATTCCCACAGAGGAATGCAACATTTGGTTTTAAATCTGTTGTGAAGTGAAACGTAGACACTATAACAGAGATTCTTCTGAAACATTAGGTCCACATCGCCCTCTAGTAGAGTAAGAAAGGGCAAGTGGCAAGTGGATTCAGAACTCAAATGAGTCTACTTAAAAATGGGAACAATTTAACTGAACACACTTTAAAAATAACAACATAATATGTTCCTGATTTAAATAAATCTACAGTATGTTTAATCAAAACAAAATAGGAAAATGCAAGTTTTCATTTTTGGTTAACATTTTTACACCTATCTGCCAAGTTCAGAACTGCTCTATATACAAAAAATAGATACGTATTTCACAATCAAATCACAATCACTTTAAGTACATTCATCTTTAAGAAGGCAAAATGAAGGTTCCATCTTATATTTTTTAACTTAGGCATTTAACTAAATTATTTTACATTTTATTATTTTTTAATAAAATAATGCAGCCATGATTGAGGTCTCACACAAACACCAATCACAGTATCTTACATGTCAAGCAAAAGTACCTTTATCTTTATTTCACATCAGAGTAACTGTAGTTGATCCACCATGTGGAGATACCTTTGTTCGGTGGCCATTACAATCTCTATGGAACATTCAAATCAACTGCATTTTGATTTATGTCACTTAAAAATCTTACAAAAATGAACCTAAGATGTAATTGATATTTAAAAATAACACTACAAATTAACCCCTAAATCCAACTCCTTAAAGAATTCTTACAAAAGTTAGGGATAGCTGTTATCCAGGGATGCCTTCCTTCTATCTTACTAGCAACAGGTTATCGTGTGTCACTTTGCTCTCAACAACCTTATTTTTAACATTTGCTCCAATTTAACATTTGAATAAGAAAGAAAATTCTTGTAACAAGTAGAAAATAAAAACAATTTCAAAAGTTTCTCAGAAATGGGGAATTGTTCATTTTAGGAAATACTTAACACGCTGTTTTAACATAGATGGGGTAAAATACTTTTTATGAGAACCTTCAAGTCAAATGTCAATTATAGCAAATATTTGAAAAGACCTGGCACTGTCAGCTGCGGAATTACAGTATCTGACTGACTCGAATCTGATTAACGTAAGATCTCGATTTTTGTCTTGATTACGAAGAAGCAGCCGGGTGTTAGTTGGTGCACTCCCGGCAGCTCTGAGGCCTGCCACCTGTCAGAACTACGACGCCAGCTTACTGCGTGGGTGTCGGCTTGGCTGGATCGAACAAAAAACATCACTCACTACCGCTAGGGTTAGGGTGCCTCCTATTCATGAAAGAGTTCACTGTGACACACCAGTTCATCCAACATTTATTAAAATGTGTCTTTAGGGTAACTGTCCTCGATGGGTGAAACAACCAACTACTGAGAATGGATCACGGGTTTTTAATGTAGGAGTGACTTTTTGTTTGTTTTCTGAAAGAGAATGAAAAGGGGAAAATCTAGCAATAATACTTTCGAGATCAGATGGGGGTGAAGGTAGATTACATGCATAATTCTAATACAGAAGAGGCTCTGGTGACACTGTTGTCAGATGCCCGCTGTGCATTTTCGCATTGTTTAAGTAGGCGAAAACACTATTTAAGAAACAAGAATTTCGTAGATACATCTTATCCTAATCGTCTTATTAACCCATCTTCGTATTTTTACATGGAGAACTATTGCAGTGGTGTGCTCGAGCTTATAAGACGGCAGTACCTTCTTGCACACAATTTAATGATTAAATGCTTTAACTTTAGAAGACAAATAAAGGAGTGGTACCTCCAAAATAAAAGTCGGCAGAAGCATAAAATGAATGGACAGCATATTTACACACCATTTCTATTAACACCATGTGGGTATCTTTTAAAGACTTGAATATTGCTGTAACAATATATACTGTGCAAAAACCAGTAATCCCACTAGTTATTATTTCAAATGTCCCCAGAAATGTCTCCCGGTGGCACTCAGCAAATATTCCTCAAATCAAGCTTGCACACATGATTTCGCAAAGTATATAAAGGCTTCATATCAAAGTGTGTTACATGTATTTCTACGAAAATATTTTATTCACTTACAAAGGTCACCATTACCAACATACTGGTGTACGTAGCACAATGGAGAAAAAGTTAGGTTGGAAGTCACAAGATTTAGTCCTGTCTCCAACCCTCCATTTATGATATGTTTAGGCAAATACCTTCATCGGATCTGTCTTGACTGTAAAAATGTAGATATCTAACAAGACTACTTAGAAGGTGGAGAAGATGAGTTAATTAACTGCATCTTTGATACATAAACATATCAAAAACAACATATAATAAAAATAGTTACACCTAACGCTCAGAAAATAAACATTTTAATTCATATGTCCTATTTCACTAAATTTAGAAATACTCATGTTAGTTACAAAGAAAGCAAGCACAAGAAAACTAAACTCTACTGAACAGAATATAAGAAATCTGTACTCTGTGGAACAGGCTATATAAAGTGGGTCTCACTCAAAAAAACTTATTTCAGACACATTGTCAAGTAAATTAGAAAGCAAGTCTTAGTCAAAAGAATGTATTTTAAAATTTCATGCTAAAATTTATGCGTGATAAAAATCCCCTTGTTTTGCTTTCCTGAACAAAACATGTCACCAGCTTCTCACGCCTTCGTGGGGCGCTCACTGCCATCATCTCCTTACAAAGCTTCTCTAGCTTATTTGCCACCGTTGAATTAAAAACAAATAAAAGTGTTCTTTCATCGAGAAAGTAAAAAATATACATTAACATTTACTAAGAAACAAAAAAAAACCCCTTTCATCTAGGGAATAAAACATAGATTAAAATTTGCTGAAATGTTAATTAACTTACGATCACTGAGACTAGTGAACTCTCCTGAACAATCCCCCTCTTATTAACAAGTCCACGCGAAGACTGGAAAACCCACAGATCACGCATTAGTGGACGTGAAATTAAATCTGCCAAAGAAATAACAATTTCATAGTAAAAAAGTCCTCAATTAATAATAAAAAAAATGCTAAAGGAAGCTACCTAGACATTACAGAAAGCAAAGGAAGGAAAATAATTTTTAAAAATAATGATAGGAAGAAAAAGAAGAGAGGAGGTAAAAACAGGGGATTGGGGTGGGAGAAATAATCTGCTCTGAAAAAATTCCTGTATGCGGCACCAAAGCAAAAAATTCATTTTGTGATGTTTATTTTTCTCTTAAGGTTAAAATCACCATTCCTGGCATACAGCAATTCTTTCAAGATCTGCCCCCCTAAGTGAATTAAAGTGAAGAAAAAGCAATAGGGGAGAAAAAATTAAAATTAACACATTCCAGGACCTTATAAAGAGCCAAAACCTACAGTGTACAAACAATTGACAGAGAAGGAGAGAAAATCAGAAGCATACAAAATGACCTGAGCTCGGCAAAATATTCATTTTTTAAATGATATCAAGAAAGACGACTTCTTATTTCAATTGTGCAAGCATTGATTAATTATTGCTAACTGGGCCTCTCGGCTTTTAACTGGGGTATGAAGAAATCAAACCTAAACAAAAAAGAGAGATGAATAAAGTCACAACTGTGACTTTAGTTTGTATTCTCACTAATTTTGATGCAGTTTGGTTTTGTGCACAGTGATGCCACTATATTGATGGAGGCTACAGAATCATAGATACAACAGTGCAATGCTGTGAGGATCAAGGTTTGTTTCTGGAAGCTATCAGGCACTTTAAGAAAAATAGAAACATCCAGGACAGTAAGTCCCAAGGACAGGAAGATCAGTTTTTCAATATTCTTTAAAATCACGTTCAATTATATATTTAGTTTTGCATAAGGAAAACTCATATTAACAATTTTTTTTCTAGATTCTATGCACTTTCTCCACTAGGAACCCTCAAATCGACAGTCAGAGGGGTTGCCTGATTTGTGAAGATGAGAGGTTAGGGTCAAAAGCATGTGTGCACAGTTGGCCTCCGGAATGTGTTGTTTCTGCAAATCATGGATAAATGAGCCCAGTGGCGACAGCGAGGATGACTCCATGAAGAATATAACGC
Organism: Galagoides demidoff; assembly: GCA_963574575.1. Taxonomy (NCBI): domain Eukaryota; kingdom Metazoa; phylum Chordata; class Mammalia; order Primates; family Galagidae; genus Galagoides; species Galagoides demidoff. Next base: position 18,632 of record CAUYQV010135279.1, read on the forward strand.
ATCTGGAGTGCACCATCTGAACAGAGGCCAAGAGCACGTCATTCTAAGGATGTCAAAGTCTCGTTGGACAAGACAAAACCAATGACACCTGTTCTCTCTATGGAACAAATGGACAGAGGAGAGAATGATAGTACAAGCTGTCCAGAGAAACTGGACAAATGAGGGTGAGGGAGGGTGTATTAGGTGGGGAAAATGAATGTGTCCTGGAGAGAGAAAACAAATCATTTGTATCTCATAATCTTTTCTAGTAGCTTCAGATAATCCTATAAATGAGATAATCACTAAAATTCTAAATATAATGTTCTATAAGAAAGGCATTTTACTTTTGAGTCATAAGAAACAGGGACCAATATGTGGATTACTTATTCATAAAAAATAACACCTTTCTTCTAAATCCAACCTCGGGAAAAATATGTTATACCTGAGGGTATCGATACTTTTGTACAATACAAAATATGTGTCAATATTTTTATAAGAAAATAACTCCCATTAAAACAATTAAGCCATTATATTATTACCATTATCTGAGATAATCTGTATTAAGTAGAAAAGCAGGAAATTTGAAATGATATGTTTAGGCCATATCAATTCTCTAATAAACACCAAATAAATAATAAAACAAATTGTGGTCAACCCTAATTGGTTTGCCAGATAGGATTTAGTTTTTTCGAACCTGTATTATATTTTATCTTCCTCAATTTCTGTTGCTTCTCCCAGGATACAGCGTGGTAATAAGTCCTTCTGCTTTTAGGTGAACGAGTTTTAATTTTGATTCTATCACATGCTACTTTTTAACTCTGGGTAATCTGCTAAGCTGCTTTGTTTGGGGGTTTCACTCATCTATCATATCAAGCTAATAACATCTGCCCTGTCTTAGTTTGAATATTAAAAGGCATTGTGTAAGCAAAGTTCATGACACATAAATATTAGTCCCCTTCCCACTTTGCAACCTTTCAACCTATTAAATTGAGCTTAACAATCATAATTTTTTGTTTTGCCTAATTAAAAGTCTGCCCAAGAGGGTTTATTTCAATAAAAATGTGTTTTTGATGAAACTAAATTTAAACTAATCAAGGGTGACATATATTTCTGATGTCTCTGTAAGAACATAGACTTACATTACACATATTTTGTTTTTTCATGTTATACAGCCTGAGGATGGGGAGAATAAAACACCTAGATTTGTAAAGCTCGCCTCTGACCACCTGAGAGCAACACCTTTTACTTATTTCCTAGTGTCCACAGGCCCATGAGCTCTGGTGGCTGAAGTTTGGCACTGAAGAAGTGAAAGGTATGAGTTGTGCGGATTTATACTGAGAAAACAGCTGTTCCAGTGAGAGGTACACTAAAACCTGACCCACCGCCTTCTAAAAGTGGGCTGTTTGGAAGCAAAAGGGTTCAGGAAAGGGTGCCAGGAGAGCTTAGCATGAGTCAGCAAAGGTATATTTAAGGTTAAACGGTGAGAAATATGGGGTGCTCAGCTAACACAAATGAGGAAACATTGAATCCAGCCAGTGAGCAGGAATTATTTGGGTATCTTGGTTTGGGCATCCTTCCTGCCGTGTGAATTCCTCACAAGGGGACAGGGTGTCACAGGGATTTTAGTGGCTAACTCTGACACTGCTTCACAATATCTCGAACTTTTAAAACTTGCTATTTCCCAGGCTAAGGGCTCTTCTCTGTACTGATTGTTGCAGACACAGAAGGCAACTGAACCTCCCCCATTCATGGGATTAGACATATAATAATGTTACAGGCCCATAGGTATATTCTTTCTCAATCTTTGAAAGATTCTGTTAAAGCAATCAATCTTCTAACAGGTTGAAAGGGTTGGGGAGCACGGACATAGGATAGTAGAAGGATTTCTATCGCTCTGGAACAATTCTGAATCCTAGATGAGTTTATGCCAGTGTCTCAAGTATGCCCTGGTTTAATTCTCAGTGTTTATGTGCCAGAATTAACACGTGTGCATATCTGTAATTCTACCAAGCACCACGGCTAGTTGTGATTGTCCAAGTCATGTGCTTCAAATATGCACCTGTACATTAATATAATCAGTGCTAGAAATGAAGAATTAATGGAGAAAAGCAAAGAACAGCTGGGCAACTGTGAATTGGTTTTGACTTGACAAGAAACTCATCAGTAATAGAGAAACTTCCTTCCACGGGGAAGACCACTGCAATGGACCAACAACCCGTCTCTACTAGCAGGTGATAAAAAGCTCAGCCCTAAAACCCCGTGACTATTACTTTGATATTTATTTCCCCTAAGATCTGATATTTATATTGTTTTAAACGTATCTTTGCAGACAATTCAAGATACTCTGGAAACTTGAAGTGGTTTTTAGAAATTTATCACTGGAGAAGTACTACCTAATTTATGGTGTGACATTTCTTATGACTAGTCAGGGTTGAATACAAAAGCACTAATATAAAAATTGCTATTTCAAGAATCAAAGTTGAGTGAAACTCAATTAAAAACAGCCATATAGTGCCACATTTTTCCTGATTTATTTACCTATGACATTGGCACACTTGTTTTACCGAATATTTGAAAAATAGAAATACCTCTTCAAGGCAAAAAAGTATATGTTAAATGGAATTTTATAAAGCTTCTTGACTCTGAGCCACATGCTTCAACAGTGCATAAATTTTATGAATCAAACCCTTAATGTTAGCTGTTAGAAAAGCATGGCATCCAGATTTCATAGGAAAAAATAGCAACCAAAAAATAGTAACAAATTCCCTCTGATATTATAAGAGTGACATCACATCAGTAATCAAGCCCTAAATGCTTTTTACTAATCACAATGTGAATTTAAACTTCATATTTAAAGATGCAAATATTTATCATCTTAATCATGATGTACAATTTATTTCTTATTTAAAAGTAGTTTCTCACTCGAAATGTCACTTAGCCTCTTGAAAGAGCAGAACTACCATTTGCCTCTGGATTCAAGACTGGATGAGATTCCCAGATGTTTTCAAGTAGTTATGAAAATGACCAACTGCTAAATGAGCATGGGCTGTTTCAAGCTGCCTGTCGTCATGCTCTGTACTGTACCTATGATTCCAAGTCACACACAGCCTCTGTTTCTAGAACCTTCTAACAGTTTCCTGGTTTAGTTACGTTCAAAGGGAACAGAGAGTCTCATCAGCAGAAGGGATAATTTTCAAGTCCTGCCGTGTCAACAGCATGACGTGTTTCAGGGGCCGAGTACAAGCCTGTTTGTAGTGTGGTTTTTGCTTTGGCATCTTGTGGGTGTGAGCTCATTGAAACCACCTCTCCCACTTAGTTGTACTCGGATGTATTACTGGTAATATTCACCTCTGACCACCAGTGTGTGCTGGGCAAAATTAGAATGTAATCTATTTATAAATCTGCCAGTGAGGTTTCCGGGTTATTCTTCTCTGGCATTTTAGAAATTGAGTCCCAGTTGAAAGAAATCCCTAATTATTTCTCCCCTGGTTTCAAACTAGAATGCCTTTAGAATCAATGCACATAGTTTATTGCCAGGCATCACTCAGATCTTGAATTTCATTTAAATATCAGCCAAAAATTCTGAAAATTATCTAAAGGTTCTATCTCTAGCACCAGGTACAAATTCTTACCCTGCTCCCCAAAAGATGCCATGTGCACAGATTAATGAGCCTAACCATGCTCAGACATACGGCTTACAATGGAATCTTTTTCTCTTTTCTTTACCAAACTTATTTTATTTGTGCAAATGCTTTTTCTAGCAGCCAGTTGCTTTTCTGAATTAAGATCACTCTCATTTTCACCCATATGCTTATTTTTAAAATCCACGGTATAATACAACATACAGACATCACATGTTTCCTTTTCTTTCCATTTTTTAACTTAAAAAATAAAATTGCAGTGATAATATTTTTTGGATTTGCTTTTTATTCTCCAGATATTCTGTGTAACATGGAGGTATCTATGTGAGAGTATGTGTGCTTGTGTGTGGGAGAGGAGGATTAATTTTCCCTCAATTCTATTCATACCTTAACAGCAAATAAAAAAATAAAGTGTGAAGGAGATCATTTTTTTAGAATTAAACATCCTCCTTCCAATGACTTAAATCAGGGATTTGGGATTCAGAGAGCCACAGAACTGGAAATCACTGGAACACTTTAATATTACTAGTATTTTAACTACCAGACCCAGAGTCATATATGGAAATAAATCCACAGGCTGCGGGGATTCATTTTATACACAATCACAAAACCTAACTACCCAAAGAAGTGTGAAAAAACAAATTTAAAAATACACCATTGAGGAAAATCTCATCTCCATCCTTAACTGTGACTTTCTTTTGAAATTAAGAACTTTTCCACTATTTTGAAAAACAAAACATACTCATAGGACAACTCATATATACTGAAATCAGAGACAGGACTTTTGTTAAATGTTAGTTTCTCTTTCTGAGTGGATGGTGTCTACTCTGGAGACGCTTCTAGGGTCTCTTTGCAAGTGGATGGTGTCTAGTCTGGAGACACTTCTAGGGTCTCTTTCTGAGTGGACGGTGTCTACTCTGGAGACGCTTCTAGGATCTCTTTCTGAGTGGATGGAGTCTACTCTGGAGCCGGTTCTCGAGTGCTTGGATTTGGTCGAGTGCTCTGACGCTCTGGAGTCCTGCAGACTGGCCAACTTCTTCCTTGCCCGCTGCTCCTCCTTCTTCTCCTTTTCCAGTAAGCTATAGTTTATACAATTGCCGATGAGTAGCCACACACTCGCCACCACCACAATTGCCCCACAGGTAAGGTACATGTATTTGTACTCTCCAGTTACATCCACCAGTTTGCCTAAGAGACAAAGAACACATTGTAAGGTGGCATAAGAAAGCTCAAAAAATGATACAACATCAAGTACACTTTCCCACAAAGTATATACCTCTAAATGAGCATCACACGAGCCTTTAACCAAAAAAAACCAAATACCCTGTATTACGACTTGCAGATACACTCAGTCAAGACACATACAGGAACTTACAGCATCGTACTGCCAGTATCTTAAATATATTGAAAATTATTTTGCTCAGTAAATACATACAACCAAGACAGACTAGTTATATATTGTTTGTGTATGAATTCATAAATAAATATGCTGGCCCGACAAGAAAGTTCACAAACTCATCCTAGAAAAAAGGCTTCATGCTACACTGCTCACATCACCACATTTCAAATTCCCCCTGGGAGGCTGTGTGCTGACAGCAGTGCCTAGTCCACCCATCAGAGCCATCTTGGAGCTGACACCAGTGCCTAGTCAACCCCATCAGACCCATCTTGGAGCTGACACCAGTGCCTAGTCCACCCATCAGAGCCATCTTGGAGCTGACACCAGTGCCTAGTCCACCCATCAGAGCCATCTTGGAGCTGACACCAGTGCCTAGTCCACCCATCAGAGCCATCTTGGAGCTGACACCAGTGC